>CCAG010012769.1:0-79943 GCA_001077435.1 Glossina morsitans morsitans | reverse complement strand
AAAAAAAAAAAAAAAAAAAAAAAAAAAAAAAAAAAAAAAAAAAAAAAAAAGCATGTATAAGAGTCGTATTCGCCTTTGGTGAATGTTGGTTACCCACCACCGCAAATAAACGTATAGAAGAATTGTAGGTGTTTCTAAATTATGAAAATGCCAATGGCTGGCCAAAACCATGGCATTTTTACATAATCCGGAATAAAATTTTCACAAAAATTAACTAACTGTTCTGATTTATTAACTATTAACCAGTGCATTCTTTGCGAGACTACCTTCCGTTCAACTTTTGCGAATTTTTAAAAAATCTTTTTTTGGCAAAGTACATTCTCTTTCCTATCAATCTAAAAATATAGATGTTAAGCTTTGTTGTTATTACTTACATTGAGAAATCATTAGCAACATAGATATTGACTCGGTTTGCCTCAACTAAGTATCATCGGCATAATCGAGAATAAATATATATGTACTTATGGGATCTTACAAACGAAATGACAGAATTTGATATAAATTCGGTTTTTGGTGGTGGTGACGAGTATAAACACAAATTGTTCCAACTACACAAACCGATAAATTATACATTCTAATGTTTCTTTTTTATGAACAAGTGAATTCCATAGTTTATTGAATTGAAGCTTACAACAACTTATGTAAAGTTTTCCTAAAAACACCATACAACGATTTTTATATAAATCCTTCCATAACATAAGTTCCTATTATGTCTTTCTTTCTTTTCTTTTTTTTTTTTTTTCATTTTGTACGCAGTACATCAGAGAATCTATAAAGCTCGTCGCCCTTTCTCCCCCAAGCTTGGGTTTAACAAATCCTCCGAGATTGCATAAAATTTTCACATCTGTCGGTCGGTTGCTAAATCCTAAAAACCGTTAACTAAATTAATGCAATATTATTTCGATTATACATACAATAAATGGTGTACGAATAATAATAATGGTGGACGAATACTCGTTCGTATATCTAGAAAGCACCATTCGCCCTAAATCAAACAAAGAAACATTTAAATTTTCTGCTATACCTTGTTATATCAATAGAATTATCATTTCTCACAGGTAGCGCATAATGAATGTGGCTTATGCGATGAGCACACGACCCCAACGACATTATAATTTAGCAATTTACAGAATTTCTGGAGACTGTCTAAAAGTCTTGTGCTTGAATTTTTTTTTTGTCGTTTCTTCCAAAAAAAAATATCGAAAAAGATGATTAGGTAGTAAACAATGCGGATTGAGTTGTAGAATCAGTCGTTCACACTGCATGCTTTTCATGATTTCAAATATTTACAGTTAGATTCTCTTCGGGTTTGTTTTGTCTCTTTTTAATAGGAATGATTTTTTTCTTTTTAATAAAATGGTGTTAACTTTTAATTTAAGTAAAATTATATAAATTAACTTAATTTATAATTAAATCAAAATGATAAAGAGAATATAACAATATTTAGCTTTTAGGTCTCGTATGTGTGTGTATTTATGATTTATAATAATTAAATAATATATAAAAACATATATAAAGAAAGTTTTTTCTAATTTTGTTATTTAAAAAAAAGCGCAAATTTTTAAAAGTTTGATTTTTCCAATAAGAAAAAATCTAAAGAAACAATAATCAATAAAGTTTTAAATGATTTGAACGAATACACGAAGTAAAAAAAAGGAATTTCTTTTTGGAAATTGAAGAAGAAAGGCAAACATGTGTGAGAAAGTGTGTATTTTTTCGGCTTTTATTTATCGAACTTAAGTTTTTTGCTTAAATGGTTTCATTTTCTATTCTACCTTTTACTGAAAGCTTCTCCTTTTATGGCCACGTTTACTTTTTCGCTCTTCGGTTTTATTATTAATAAAAAATGAGAAATAATTCATCTAATTGAAGAAAAGGATATCCTAGTTCTAGAGTTAGAGACATCTTGTCTCTAAAAAGAAAAAACTGCACACTTCCCGCTTTCACACGGAGAAATTCTGATCGCATTAGTTTTATAATCTCCTTACATTTGTGCATACATTCGACGCTTCACTTCATTTAATATAAAAAGATGAAGAACATAATAGAAAGGAGCATAATAAAGAAGAAGTCGTACAATGCTTCCTAAAGAAGTACATTTAACTAATATATATGATAAATGTGATGTGTACATCTCTTATTTCCATGGGGAAATCGATACCGTGATCGCCAGAATAACTCTCCAATGAATGCTCGACTACTATGTGCTTTTCCATTAATCAAAAAACAAATACAAAACCACAAACATCGATTTGGTACCCATCATTCACGCAATTTCGCCAATGTGCACGCGGTTGCCGTTTCTTCCTGTTCCGTATTACTAAAACGTGTCCATACGATATCCATTTCTTTAAATACTTAATTCCTTGCCCAAGTAATAGGTAAACAAAAACATATATTCTCTCGGAATAGTAGTTTTAGTAAACCTAAGATGATTACATTGACCAAGCACTGCATTTGCAAGTTGCACGCAAATTTCTGGCAAACAGCCATAAAGCAAACGTACAGGTTCTTAACTGTCTGTTGGCCTATTGAACTTACGCTTCCGACAAACTGTGTTTTAAATCGCATTATATAGAGTTTTGTGAAATCACAGAAATAATTTGCTGCAAACTTCCAAAATTATTGATTATACTAACAAGACAGTTGTAATTAAAAATCGCGTTCTGGTTACAAGGCAAATCGATCTCTATTAATTATTATTAATTACCGAATCTAATAATAATAGAGTGCATGCTTCCAGCATTTAAGAAGTTTAATTACGGAAATTAGTGGAAATAAATCTTCTTTTATTTAAACAAAATTATTAATTCCAATTTAAATAAATCTGTATTAAATACACAATATTGCAATAAAGTTACTGGGATTTTTTTTGCTTTTTGTTAGCATAAACAACCGATAAAAAGGTTTAACAAGTGAATCAGTAAAATAAAAGGTTAAAATATAGTTTACCATAAAAAATTTTTCATAAAAACCTGTGTATGCATGTGTTTTAAAGTTGAAAATAAACGATTACAATTCGTTATAATATACAAAATTTTTTTTAAACTAAAATTACGAATACCTTTTTTGAATATTTTAAATTTATTTTTAAAAAATATTGTGGTACAAGAAAAAATTGTATTATAAAATCATTATTTCAGATTTAATTTTTATTATAATAGAAACAGGAAAACCAAGTTCAAATTATTTATACGAAAAAAACAAAAAAATAAAAAAAAATAATTAAAATTGACCGGAAATTTATGTTAAGTCAGCGTATTTTTTATTATTTATTTATTTTTTTTGTTTTTTTTTAAATAAATTTGAATGGCTTAAAACGCCTTCAAAGTATAGTTTCTTTTAGTTTATTTGGATGTTATTTTAACTCCTTCTGACGACTTCATCTTACGCGGATTTTAAATATATGTATGTATATATAAAAAAAAGGAAATAAGCAGCCTCCCGATAAATTGTTTTCGCTTTATGCTGCCATTTGTTGTTGTTGTTATAATTATTGTGACCATTGTGTTAAGCCATGAAACGTCAAGTCCTTTAAGTTGATTTTGTATTTTCTGTTTTTATTTTTGTTTTTTCCATTTTGCTTTTGTTTTTTCTTTGTAGTTTGTGTGTAAATATATTTAAATTGACTAGCGACGTTATATTTCTCTCTATGCTCAACATTTCTCTAATAGATTTTTTGAACGCCAACAATAAATAGTTTAAGCAGCAGATGAAGTATTATCTCACTTCTTACCGGGAGGCGCTAACGGTTGGCCGCGATCTTTTCCACGCAATTTTATGCCAATCACTCTTTCAATTTTACCCAATATCATATTATTCGGAATGCCCCTTCCAGCTTCATAATCGGTGACGACTTGTTGCTTTTCACAAATTTTCTTTAATTTAAAAATTTGATGCATAATATAATCAAGTTAACATTTATATCTTTTATCTAAATACGTCAAAGACTTACTGTAGCTAAATCTTTCTGACTCAAACCCTTAGCTTGACGTCCTTGCATAATTAATTTACCCACTTCGAGCGGTATTTTTTCATGCCGTAGCTCTTCAGTCTCACGATCCAATTTAGCAGTGTTTTTAGTCGTCACATGTTGCTTGTTGGTACCGGCGCCATCTACGGAACATGCAATTTTTAAAAATATCTGCATATTTACATCCATATTATTGCCATAATAAATAATGTATTTTTTCGCGGCTGTATAGAATATTGCATCCGAGTAGTCCGAATAGCAAAAACTTGATTAAAAACAGAAGAGAAATCATATTCGATTTTGATCGAATTTTTAATATTCACAAATAGATTATATTGAAATAATCTTGAATAAAGTTAGGTTTATATCATACATCTTATTTATGAATATATGTATATATGTGCATAAATATATTTAAAATAAGAGACGCAGTGAGTTTCTATTAGTGCACGCCATAACATACGATATTTGAGATGGTCACATTATACAATTCGGCACCGTTCCATGGACGGTTGCACATACTCAAAACCCCATTTATATATTTTGTGTTATATATAAGAATATATTTTTCCCTATAGTCTCTTTGAACGAACTTCTTCGGTTCTTGAACTTAACCAAAAAGAAAAAATTTAACGACCAGACTGTTATTTAAAAATAGCTTCGAAATTGTTTTCTGCAAATAAAAAAATAATTTAGTAATTTTTTGTCAATTGTGACACAAAGTTCATGGAATAATTAAATCAATTGTCAACTTATGGTAGACCAAGTTGGTTCGTCTATGAGTTCTCAAGTGCACATTTGGCAAAACTATGACACACTAGACGCTGTGGACATAAGAAAACAGATGAGAGTTTCCGAAACAGGCGTACGCGTTAGGCATACTAGACATAATAGTTGGTATAAATGACCATAATAAGTGCAATGGGATGATTAAAGATTTTTTGAGGATATGAAAGAACACAATATTACTGAAGTTCAAGTTAAAAAGTGAATTTGAGCACTATTATTTTATCAATGGCTTAGCAACGGAGCACATGAATTCAAACTTCGACCATTCGAACAAAGATAATACCAAAAGAACTTAAAATTATAATTACAATTTTGCTTTTCGGTACAGAAAACATAGAAATTTAAAAAAGAGCTTAAATTAATATTACACCAATAAATCCTGCACTTCAAGCGATTCAAAAATATATCAAAGAATACAATCAAAGATAAATACATAGTTAAACTAACATCAAGTTTCCAAATAAATGAAACTTTGACTTACTATTGATGTTGCATTTAAATAATGCAGTTGAAGTAAATGTGTAACGAGTACAAACAATTAAATTAAAAAGCGAAAACTTTAGTACGTGGCCTGAAAACAAGAAAATTCAACGGCTTGCCTGTGTAAAATATGCATTCACTTAACTTATTTGCTCATTTGGAATGAAAAAATAATATTCTCTACTTTTTGTACCTTCTTTGAACATATTTTTTTTCTTTTTTTTCCCTACCGGAAATTCTTCTTACATCTAATTGCAGTATGGATTCCGCAATGACCTTAAGTCCCCCATTATATATTTATCCGTTTTAAAATACACCATTTCAAAGAAAACAAAAATCTTTCACAAAAATACTTTCACAGAATTATTTTGAAATGTAATAAACCATAATTCTAAAAACCGGTTCTTTTATTTGCTCGTTTCAGTTACCTAACTAATTTAACACAATTTATGGTCCACTAAAACTTCTAAATTTGAACGCAGAGAAATTTGCGAAGGTTCACTGATAAATTTGTCAAACCATTGATTGTTACTTCATAAAAATAAAAATAACGTAAATTGGGTCAATGGATATATGTGAGTGTAAACGTATGTGAAACTGACCTCCACCCCTCTTTTCACCACAAATTCCTTAAATTCAAAGTAATTTCATCACTCAATGCAATTAAACAAAAAATACAAAATAGAATATTAGCAATTGGCCAAAAGTGGAATCAAAATTTGATAAAAAACAGCTTTAGCTTGAAAAAAAAAAGATTGTATTCTAGTCGCTGCTTTATTAATTGATTACACGTGCAGATTATTGACAAATATTCAACAAAAATGATATAAATTCTACTCACATTTTTGTTGGGTTTCAATTGGTACACCCTGGCGACGTGCCGAATTAATGGCCGATTCGGTTTTTAAGGCACCGGCCTTTGGAGCTCGCTTACGTAGGACTGTCACTGTATCCCAATCTGACATGTCTAACAGTTCAAAAATTAAAAGAATTTTTCTGCTCTTCTAGTTTGGTTTGTTAAATGAATATCTTTAATAAAATAGAAAATATAATTTCCTTACAAACGTAAGTACACAATTTTCATTATTGCTTACAAAATACTGCCCGATTCCTTGTATTTTATTTTCCAGAAAAATCCATAATCACTGTTGCCATAAGCAACAATTACCCGGATTTAATTGGACTAACGAGAAGGCTGTGTTTGTTGTTTTCTTGCAGTCTCAATTTGTTTTACTTTGATATATTTCGAGTGTTGAATTGCCACTCCGTTAAAAATGAAGGCAGCATCTCATAAATTGTACAAATGCAATACTGATAATAAAGTCGTTGCAATGTATTATACATATTCACCCTACAATTCAATTTGTTTTACTTTAAAATTTCCGGGTGTTGAATTGCCACTACGCTAAAAATGAAGGCAGCATCTCATAAAATAATCAAATGCAATACTAATAATAATGCCATGCTAGCTTATATTTCCACGTCTGCGGGAGTCTCTTCATTTATAAATTTTACATATATTATAAATTTTATGAAAATTTTTAATGTGAATTCCGCATGCCTCGGAATATCGGTCCCTAAAACATTTTGCTAACGCAATTACCAGGACCGAACTTGCCTTCTGTTTTATTTTTTGTTAATGTAATGAGACCGTATAATCGGACGATAAAGAGTATTGAAATTGGAATATTTTGAGATATCGCGAATCTATTAGATGGATTGAATACATATTTTAAGCAAATAGATAGAATCATTTTCCAGATAAATATATTTTAAATAAAGCACATATCCAAACATTTAACATATTACATCATTTTTACGTTTTTAAGTAAGTACTTGCAGAACGTCTGGCAAATGAGGCGTTGTTCCTATTTTCTGGTTGGAATTCAACTCTGCCGACTTTCTACAAAACTTTGTGGGAATTGACAAATCATATCATTTTGCATGAATAGATACAAATAAAACAAAAAGAAGAAACGCACGAGAAAATACAATAATCATTTCAAATTTTAAGGTTATTTGTTTAGTTTAGGTTTGTCTTACACTAATCTGCATTCTTTTATATTTCGTGATTCGTAATTTTAGTTTATACCATACATTATTTAGTAAAAAATGAAACACAAGTAATAAAGACTATTATTTTAAAGTTATAAAGTATTCGTTAAATTGTTTTATTAGAGAATGATAAACGGTAATATCCAAATTATGGATTAATTAATACACAATAAGGCCGTCCATGGTGTCATAAAATTTAAGCAGAAGATAATGAAAATTAACAAAATTGTAATTTTTGCTATTTATGCTTACGTTAACTTCCTTATTTTTGGTTTTAAAAGCATATGTTTTTGTTTAGATTTTCATGTAAAACAATATGGTAGCGTTGCTGTCCATTGTGTTTACCACTTGGAAGTTTTTAAAATGACGTCTTATTGTGTTAGCCTCTTATAGGTTTTACATGTGATTAATAAACACGGTCGTCACTACTGCAACTATATACTTATGACATTTTTCAAAGTTGGGCATCTCTGTCGCTTAATTGTGCTTGTTTTTGCTTTTATTTTATTTTAGAGAAAATCCAATTTTTTCAATAGCCATTTATTTTTAATATATAAAAAATATGGAAGATTACAAAGATGAGACTGTGGGAATTTCCGAAGAACCACAATTAGGAGGTGAAGGCGAGGCATTGGGAGCAGATAAGTATGAAAAAGCCGCCGCCCTTCCAGTTATTATACCCGGTGTACAAGTAGCCAACATTGAAGAAGTAGTGAAAGCGGATCCCGATTGTTATGAATTGGATTTAAATCATAATCGCATAGAGAAACTTGAAAAATTCGAGCTGTTGACAAGGGTAGAGCGTTTGTATTTACGTTGGAATCTGATAAAAAAAATTGAAAATTTGCATATGCTTACATCTTTGGTTGAAGTAGAATTGTATGATAATCAAATTACTAGATTGGAAAATTTGGATTCTTTAGTTAATCTTCAAATTCTAGATGTGAGTTTCAATCGTTTGACAAAGATTGAGAATTTGCAAAATTTATTGAAATTGGAGAAACTATACTTGGTAGCCAATCGAATTACGGAAATCGAGAATATAAATATGCTAACTAATCTAACTATGCTGGAATTGGGTGACAATAAGATAAAGAAAATTGAAAATATTGATAGCCTAGTAAATTTACGTCAGTTATTTTTGGGCAGAAATAAAATAACCAAAATAGAAAATCTTGATAATCTGATTAAGTTGGAACTACTAAGTTTGCAAGCAAACCGCATCGTGAAAATTGAAAACCTGGAAAATTTAACAAAACTTACCGAACTGTATTTATCAGAAAACGGAATTGAACAAGTCGAGAATTTAGATAATAATGTTCAACTAGAAACTTTAGACTTGGCCAAAAATCGTTTAAAATCTATAGACAATATAAATAATTTAGTACGGCTCGAAGAGTTGTGGCTTAACAATAACAGTATTGATAATTGGAAGAATGTGGAAGTTCTTAAAGAAAATAAAACACTGAAAACGGTCTATTTGGAACACAATCCTGTTGCCGACGAAGCTATGTATCGTCTTAAACTTAGAGACATAGCGCCTTGGCTGGAAAAAATTGATGCTACTCTGTGTCGATAAGATTTAAATAAAACGACTAACGTTTTGCTTCAGTCAAATTCATTACATATATTTATAATTAGCAATCATTAAATTTGAAAATTTTCATGAACAAAATTAAAGTTTTGCTTTGCCTAAGTGAGAAATTTTGTCCATTATATTTAAATTAAATGATTAAACATTTTTAACTTGATTCCAATGTAATTTAATTTTTGTTGGTGTACTCATGTGCTCTCAACAATGATTGCCTTCATACATTTGTTAATAAAGTTCACGTCTTTTGTTGCTAATTAAAATTGAACGAAAGCCTCTTTTTAATGACTTCTAAAAATAGTTTAATTTTTTAGGTTATTTCTTTTGGATCAGGTCTCTAGCAATTCATGCCTGCTTTTTCCTTGGGAATAATAAAACCACTTTGTGTAAAAAGTTGGCATATGGTTTGTACTAAATTTCTCGGGGCTCTAATATTAAATATTACTATATACAATAATAAAACAAAGACAATACAGCAACAGAACGACGAAAATAAGGAGACTTTTTGAAAGGCAAAGTCCATCTGTTCCCACTTTCATATAATTTGCGGATAGGATGTCGAAAGAAATTCTTTTGTTTCAAATTAAAATATTCATAAAAATTATTTTACCTTTACAATCTTCAGTAAGTGCAGGTGTTTTCAATGATATAAGTAATAATCCGAAGGAACATTTTCTGACGAATGCTGAGTCGATAGTGAATATTTTCTTCTTCTTTCAAACGGTTTACGGTTTTAAACGGTTATGGTGAGTTTCCATCTTTGCTTTGATTTAGTGCTACTAACATATAACGCAGATCCCTTGTATGTTGACATTATCTTTATTTCGAAGCTATGCGGTTTTCATGATTGAACGAAACTCACAAATGGCCCCCTCGTTTTACCATTTTTAGAAGAAAATCCGCTTTTTATCACCACTCTTAATTGGCAAAGCCTTTGTTTAAAATACAATAAAGGAAAGAATTTTTCGACACAACTACAAGATTTTATTTGCGAACCCCTCAACTTAGTTTTAATACAATATTATCGATTTTATCATCGTCTATGTTTAATAACAAATATCAGTTTGAAATTTCTTAGCAATATTTATCAAATCCTTTTCATTTTCAGAAAAATTGGTTCAACCGAGCGCAATCTACAGTATTTATATGTATAACTTTTTAATTGTTTTTATTTTATATACATTTTATTTTTTAATAAACTGTATATATACTTAAATTTTGCTTTATGTTTTCTTTAAAACTTTAATGTTCTTATGTACAAAATATATATTCGTTATAAAGTTTTTCTAGATCAAAAATTGAGATTTAACCCATACTGCTGTTATTTATTCATAAAATTTTTTTTTTATTTCAAAAGAGAAAATATTTTAATATATATTTTGTAGATTTTACTTTAGAGATGATGAGCATTGTGATTTAACCTTAATTATTATATAGTAGTGTTATTGTGTTAGTGTTGAAAAATGTCTTTCAAGAAAATGAAGTAAGAAGAATCCTTAGAGTCGGATTGCATGGGTATCGATAAATAAGATGATAAAAGAGAAAAGTGAATAAATATTTAAAGTTTTGTTTTCTATTTTATTGTAACTTTTAGAAAAGTACGAAACTTGAGCGAAGAAGTTTTTCATACATCTTCAACTCGAAGTGGATCAGGACGTTAAAATTAAAAATAAAAACTTTTGTTATTAAAATAATAAAACTTAAAACAAGTAAGTTTCTTTTTAACTCGCGTGCGAACCTTGCATACCAGCCATCCCAGGGATTTTCGATACTAATTAAATTAATAAACCGTTCGGGACTCTTCTGGTCTTGAAATTTTGAAAAACCAATTGAAATTTTTAAGCTTCTTGTGAGAATTTGTTTGTCCAAAGTTATTTTTCGGTGCTGATCACGGTGTATATCTAAATATACATAAGTGAAACTTCAACTTTTGATCCCAATTGATAATTCTAGCAATATTCAGAAAAGACTACTTTCACTCTCACCGCCTCTTTCCAATTCCTCGTTAAGTGCTAGGTATAAAAATGTCTACATTTAAAAAATTAAAACTAATACACTAATTCAAAGACAAACGGAATCTTCAAAAAGTACGCAAAAGTAAGCTAAATAACGTTTTTTGATTGATTTGAGAACAATGTTGAGAAAAGACGAACAATTATGTGTGAGAAGTTAGCATTGTTGATAGCATATACAATGGCTTAAGAGCCACCTATAGATGCAGCATTAGAACTGGCATCACCCTTTAAAGCAGTAGCGTAGCTATTGGATGAAGGCGATGACTTTGTTTCATTGTGTTTGGTATTGTTGTCGGTAGTATTGGCAGCAGTAATATTAGTCGCTGTAGTAACACCTGTAGCCACACCTAAAGATGGTGCAGGATTAACTGCAGTTCAGAAAAATTTAAGCAAACGAAGAAAAGAAAACGCGATAATTGTATGATTCTAAATTAATAAAAGGCACACAAACCTCTCACATCCATAGCGTAACAATCGTCCAGACGCAAATCATGCTTTTTAATTAACTGGCAGTCAGCGCCCTCCATTGAAGGCACAGAATACACATATAAATAGCCATCCTGAGAAGCGATTAGAAGTCTAGACAAAGAAAATAATATATTTTAAATTAGTTGTTTTTTTTGTTTTTTTTTAATTTGAAAACTTACCTCAATTGTTTCTGTATTTTTGTTATGGCGCATATGCGCCTGACACCTGGCTCCGCAAGAGTAACCGAAGCAAAAGCACGACCTTGGCTAAAGACGTCAGTTACCTGGGAAGGTAAATAGCTAGACACAGTCTTGCTAAGGAATCTAAAAAACGAGTAACTTTTCAGTTTGCAACGTGTTTAGAATTTGTACGGTTATCAAGCGATCCATTATTGTCAAATATTAAGGAAAATAAGGAAATATATTACAAAAGTGATGTGGCGGCAACACGTAATATTAAGTGCGTTGATATATGTGTGCGATGTTGCGTGTTTTATGTGTGTAAAAGGCAAAAATAGTCAACGAGAACAACATAAAGTGAGTTGAATGAAAATAAACGAAAAGAAAAGAAACAGAAAAAAAATTAATGTAATATTTTTTAATTTTTAAATGGAAAATATAACAAAAGACAAGGAAGAAAGATTTGAAACAGATTTAAACCGATGCATGGATTCCCTCCACCTATAGATATTCCCAAACACGAGTTCTACGTAAGCTATTCAAAAATTTGTAAATACTTACCCCATCCAATCATCTGAACTTTGTTTCGGTTCGCTATTTTCCGTCGAGCTACGTTCCAAACGAAAAACGTGCACAGTTTCCGTGTTCGAACTGGAAACTAAGTACTCAGCACATGTACTGAAAGATAACGAGGCAATGGATACACAGCGTTTAAGGCCTCGTCGTAATTCAAACAATTTAGTGCCATCCAGCGAAGAAAATACCCGTATGACTGTGCCGCGTTCACTGGCAGTAGCTAATTCGGTACCCGAAGGACTAAATGCTATAGCTGCCAAAGGGCTATCGTGAGCGGGTATCATTGTCTTGGCATGTAAATTGATAGCATCGAATATTTGCACTTCGCCCGACGTAACACTGCCCGGATAGGCCAAATAGCAATGCTCCGAAGATGAGCTTAATGCGCACAGCCCAGCTGAATTGCTGGGCGTATCGCGTATGGTGTGGACCACCTTCATATCTTGAATATTGTGAATATACAAGCTCTCTTCAAGACAGACAATTAAACGTTCACGATTTAATTTTACTGCTAGTATGGAATTTGAATAGGAATAGTTGCATATTTCGCTTTGTTTTTTAAAATGGCAAACCTGTTTTTCATACAAAAACAGCTAAATTAAATAATTTAGAAACTAGGTTATCTCACAAATAAAATAAACGCTAACCTTTAGTTTCCTAGGTGAACGTTGTGACACAATGGCCACTAAAGAGCTTTCAAATAAACGTTCGATTAGAAAAATCTCTTCCGTAGGACAGGTGTATATTTTATCCAATGTTGAGTCTACCGAACCCAAACTATATAAACTATAGCCAGATTTTGTGGCGACAGCCAAAGACCTATTTGTTAATAATAAATGTATTTAAAATCATTTTCGTGATCATGTACATATATATATATATATATATATATATATATATGTATACTTCATCGGTATGGGCCTATGCTATGACTTACGTGGTATTTTGATTGAAATTAACGAATACTTCACCAGCGTCCAAGTCTGGTCGAAAAAGTAAGCTCATCATTGGTATAATTTTTGTTTCTTATTTCAATTATCTCAAAAATTATGAAAAAGAATACCACACAATAACAAAATATATTGGGAATTAATTCTAAAATCTGGAAGAAAAACAAAAACAAACCCAATACCATAAATTGCTAAATATTCCCAAAAATAATAAACTTACCACCACCAGGGAAGCATACACGGCTGAAATTTAACAGATTAACTACCTGAGCATCTAAAGTTTATCTCTCTTTTAAAAACTTTCCTTTTGTTAATTTAAAGTATGGATGTTGCAAAGAGTATATTTCTTGTTTTCTTTATTATGAAGAACGAAATGATTATTTTTTATTTTCCTAAAGGCGCAGTTAGTTTATTTTGATGTTTTTTTTATCACGCACTCTTCGCTACCACAAAATCAAGGAAAAAACAAAATAGTAGAGCAAGTAAGAGCAAACAGCGAATGCATAGAGAAAATAGAAAATTCTCTCAAGAAATTATTATGCTATGTTTATTGCTTTTGTTTATTGTTCTTGTTTTTCATACAAAAAAGATTTTCCTTTGTCTGAAATTAATTGCACCTTACTTTACTGCATCAAATATAGAAATATACAATGCTTAATAGCTTTTCTTCTAGAAGCAACTTTTTTGATATCTTCAATAATATATTTTACCATCAATTCAATTTGTACATTGATTATTATATTAAATAAAAATCTGCAACTGGCTGGATAAATAAATATATGAAACAGATAAATATGTTAAACTTTCAACGCGAAGGGATTTGACCACATTTAAAGGATATGATTACCTCAAGCAATGTAAGTCAGAGAGGATTGGGAATATATGCTAATATATTAAGATTGAAATGTTTGATGTTATATGGGCGTAATGGAAATCAATATGCTTGCGATAATTAATATATAGATTTTACGTTTAAAATCCGGCGAAACTAAAATATAAGTTTCCGAACCATGGATGGATATAAGAAAATAAATACATATGTCTCATAATTTAAATTCTGCTGCGCAGTTCCACCATAGCTTATGGTTGCAAATCAACAATACATGAAATAATGTATACATATACATATATTACAATCAACGATTGGCAAGAATTAAATTCTCTTCGCTGTCATTTATGGAATGTTTACTTTATGTTTTTACATTTGTACCATCAAAAAGAACACACTGAGTTTGTTAATTATAACACTTAGAAACCCCCATGAGACATCGTATATAGTTTCAATAGGATATTTTATAGCACTGTCCGTTCTTATACTCGCTGAAGTCACTGTTACATTCTGAACATTTTGTTTAGCATAGCTATCGTAGTATTTTCACTATTATCGGATTATCTACGAAAATCAACTAAATTAAAAATCCAAATGAACCTTCTTACATATCTTTACTAGTATGTATAAAATATAGCGTATTCATGTGTACCCATATTTGGGCTATGCCTCAAATCGGAAAAACGGAGTTTTTAATGTATTAGAACACAATCCATAACCTATAACTGCTATACCTTTTGTATAAGTTACACAGCACAATTAGGTATAATTACCTAAAATAAACCGAACAACTTTGCACGATTTCTGGATGGAATTTTTTTTCTTTTCTGTTGGATCTTTCCTGTTATATATTTTTAGTCAAAAGATAATTTTTAGGAAAGTAAAAACGCAAATGATGGCATTTAATTTAGAATGGCTATAGTTTTATTTCCTATTGTACAAATATTTTGTTATGCATTCAGAAAATTCAGAATAAGCGCGATTATGTTTGTAGTGTTTTCCCTTAAGTCAAATTGAATCAACAAATTGATCAACATTGCCGTTTGGATTTAATGCATTGGAATATCAATTTTAAGTTTACAAACTATTTTAAATGCTAATTCGCTTTACAAACATTTTCTTCGTTAGGATAGCTCGTGGCAACACTGTCACGGAATAAAAATTAAAAAAAAAAATCACCTAAAACCAAGAACGCTGCATAACGGTGTTGACATTTATGGTAAATTTGTGAATTTTGTTGTGAAAAAAAAAACTTAATTAAACAAATTCTCAAATTCGTCTCTTTCAAATCGATTTAAAAACAAGAAAATATGAAAGAAAATAAAATATTGAAATTAATACATGTAGCTTGGCGTGAGCGTTGGTCGGACTCACAATTTGGTATTAACATAAAAAATGTAAGTAAATCTAAAAAATGAAAATTTATTCTCTAAATAAATACAAAAAAAAGTTCACCTTAGGTATCATATGTTTAGAATGTTTTTAGAATTTGACTAGAAAAAATAATAAAATTGTCTATCAGAGTGCGCAGACTATATAGTATTCATAATAGTCAGTCGATGTATTGATAATCAGATTCTTCTGTTTTGGCGAATGTTAACATCAATTGTCTTTGCTTTATAGTTAACTGCCGCGGTATTTTTATTTTGACGGTTATTATATGATCGCCAGGACCTTCCCGTGATCTTATACCTTTGCCCTTCAATACGAATTTCGAATGCGATTCAGTGCCAGGTGCTATTTTCAAATTTACATTTTCGTACACTCCGCGCACTTTAAATGTTCCGCCCAATACAGCTTCGGAAATCGTTATATATTTATCGGTGAGTACGTTGTTACCTTCACGAGTAAAGTAATTGCTACACTTAACTTGAATGCAATAATTAGTGCACTGACCCGTGTGAGGATTTTTTACTGATACTTTGTCACCAGTTTTGGCGCCAAGTGGTATAGGTATTACCACTTTGGCCGCATCCAAAACGAAGCCGCGATTATCACACATATCGCATTGATTGCGATTAATGTAACGTTTTCCATTACACTGATCACAAACGACCATTGATGAAAACGAGACTGATTTCTTCAGTATCTGCCCAGTTCCTTTGCACTTCCGACATTGTTCTGGACCCAAGAGCCTAGCCGCGCGATGTGACTTCCCATTGCAAGAGGGGCACTTTTTTAAATATTTCATTTCAACCGATTTCTTTTGCCCATGTGCGGCTTCAAGAAACGTCAATTCTAAGTTTGTAGCGGTGTTGGCCATTTTAAGGTAATCTACAAAATTATCTCAAATGAAAACGAAATCAAAAAAAAAGGCCAAGAATAATGTATTAAAAACTTTGACATGTTACAAGTCATATTGTTTTTCTTTGAAATAAAATTTATGCGGAAGGTCCGCGTCATTTAAAAAAAAAAAAGAGTTATATAATATGGAGCTCAGAAGATACACGAACTCGTATTAATTCTAAAATGAATTGTTTTCAGTTTCAAACGGTTTTACGCACCGCTATGAGAAAGTGTACTAAGTGCAATGCCTTACCTTCTTTTATTGCTACAGTTTGCAAAGTGTCTTTTGCTGAATTCGGAGATTTTCTTCGATTAATGAACTTGGTGGGTGGATCTAATAATGAAGGTACAAGTTTAACTTGGGATTTTGATGATGATGTGGTGACTTGATTTTGCTTTTCTTCTATGTTCATATGCTTGGCGTCTAATTTATATTCATGATTCTTGACGTTATTCACAAGACAATGATAAGCTTTCACAATATCCCTAAAACGTTGTGATTCATTCTCCGCATTACTATTGGCATAGTTATGAAACTTTTTAGCTAATGTGCAATACGCAGCCTTGATTTGCATCGTGGTAGCATTTTTAGAAATACCCAAAAGTTTGTAATGATGATCCATAGGTACGTCTTTATTTTCATCTACTTCAATGGTTCTCTTGATTTCACCTTCCAAATTTTTCATTTCTTGCTTACGATCCGGGTATAAAAAAGGGCTTTTTGGTTCTATTCTGAATTGATGGACCATTCTAGCATACGATATTTGAGGAAAATTTGGAAGATTATGAAATACTGTATACGGTATTAATTTCGATAGGTTAAACATCGCAGTTTTCTATACGATATTTTCCTAGGCTTGTCTAAATTAGTGAGTTTCGCCCTAATGCTGTAGGAGCGACGATTTTTCCGTATTTGTTAAATATAAATAAAGAAAATTGTATGCGTTTTTCCAGCACGACGGGAACAAAATTGATTTGCTGCCACTAATGTCCAGAATTCTCGAAAGTTGTTTAAGCGATATTCAAGAAATATTAAATTGAATTTTAAGGACAAAGGATATAACGGCGCTATCTTGTATTCGTTTGTTATCACGGTGTTATATATATATTCTTTCGCGTTTTCGAAATTAATAATTAGGAAAGCGTTAATGATTAATCGCGTATCTTTCTACTTTTCCCGTTTAAATTCCACTACGTCAGCTGTAAGTGCTTTCAGAAACTGCTATACTATTTGGAAAACCTGTGAAAAAAAATTATGTGCATATATGTGACTTTGACATACATATCTCGAGTTATGCTGTTAGATCTTATATTGAAAGTCTTTTTTATTTGTTTTACTTAAAACAATTTCCAATTGTAGGTATTGCCTCGGGGAGTTAGTGGTGATGTTTACAACTTGGCAGATTGTATATTGCAACAAGCTTTAATTGGCTCTACAGCCAATCCCGTAAGTTTAACGGAAGCATACATTTAAGCGACTAAGTGATTACTTTAAAATAATTTATATTTTGATTATAGTTGGTTTTGAATTACTTAAAACATTCATTATGCGCGCATTTAGTTTCCCACGCAGCCGTCCTAAGACGAATAGCTAAATATGAGCACTTTGAACGTTTGTATTGCACAACATCATTACTTGATTTTCTGGATTCCGTTATAGCAGGAGCAACGTGCCGGTAAGCTTCTACAAAGATTTCTTTCTTTTTTCATTAAACTGTGATTTTGTCACGTTATAAGCGCAAAGACGGAAGAGGCCATTCTACCTGGAGCTGTAGTATCTTTGATCAACTGGCTAATGCAAGTCTTTGCAATGATTACGGCACATTATGAAATTCACCGCGAATTAAATTCAGGTAATTAGTAAAAATTAAAACAATTTTTTGTGTTTTATATGTAAGAATTAAAATTTTCTCTTCAGAACAATCATATATGCTTGGTCAATGCTGTTTAGTAATTGAGAAAGTCATCAAAAATCAATTCCTTATGGCTACAATTTACGTGGGCTGTCATGAAGATCCTGATTATTATGGCCAGATACGCGAAAGATATGCTGCCATTAAAACTTCATTGACAAATTCCAATTTTAGCCCAACTCATCCGTCTATCGAAACATATCTACACCAGTTGGCTTACGTTGATGTTCATCACTTAGATATGCCTTTGTTAGATATTCAACCTAAACCAGAACCAGTTACTTACTGTGTGCAGCCTCTGTTAACGGTCGATGTCCTTTTGAATCCTTGCAACGATACTTCATATTACGTAGCGAAAATGCAAATGGTACAACGCTTGAAAAAATTCTCCAATACTCGTCTGTTCTACGAAATTGTGCGAGCAGGCTTTGTATCGTTGAGTAACGTTATGGAAACTACGCATGATACGATGTGGGGCGCATTTACATTTTTTAAAGTGCCACAGATCATTAAGCAATTGCAAGCTTTGAATAGAGGTAAACAAAGAAAACTAGGAAATTACATGTAGACAATGGAGAAAAAATTGATTTTATTTATTTGTTGCCTATTTAAATTCATTTTAAAGTAGGAGGAGGAGGAGTAATCCGGAATTTTGATCTTGTTTCATTACTATTTCTCTTCGGCAGGCTATTTATAGTGTTTTCTTTTACACTTAAATAGATGAAAGGCGAAATAAGTACGTTGACCTAAGATAAACATAGAAAAAAAAAAGAACTTGACACACTATAATGGAATGCTAACTTGAAAAATTGAAAAAGCTGGCATCAAAAGAAGTACAAATTTTTATTAATCTAATTTAAAAATATATGATTTATATTTTGAGCGAAAAGAAGAAGGTTTAAATGCAGGATGTGATATGCATATATATGCAGTAAATTATCTGTTTAAGGGAAGTCTATTTCTTTCTTTATAGTTCACACTGTTTTAAATAACAGAAGTTGATGATACTCTCAAATTTTAAAGTTGGTCATGAAAATTATACCTTACTACTGTGGAAGATCAATATTTGAAAAGTTCTAATAAATTTACGAAACCGGTTTTCTCCATATTTCGCCTTCCTTCTAACATACGTCTTAAAATAACCATCATGTTTCAATCATTCGCTCCTTCTGGATCGTATTGATCACCTCACTTTCCTTCATATTCTCTTATTTATTATTAATGCAGTCCATTTCTAAATGTTAATCCTCATCTCATTTTGCTTTTTATCTTGGCCGCACGAATTTACGTAGGTCGGCTATTTTCTAACCTGTTAAGCATTAGTAAAAGACGACGCATTTAACCAAATAGAAGTTGTAATGATGTAATGATCACTTATTAAATTTATTTTTATTCTTACACACGCTAAATAAATGATGTGTGTTGTTGTTCACTTCAGCTGTGGGAGAACAGACGCCTAATGATTATATACCTGAAGTGGTCGAGGCTATTGAATTGTTGCTCGAAGATAAACTTTTACTGGATTTTATGGATAGCAAATGTTCCTGTAATATCATTGAATATCTCCTAAATGATTGGACCAAACAGCACTTGGTTAATGATATGCACGTTAAGCATTTTGCTGCTCAACGGGAGGGTACTTCTGTACTTTTGCAGAAACGTGACGCAAGTGCGCAGGCACCATCTATCATAAATTTCATAATACGGGCTGAAGTTCCTCTTTCGGGGGTATTAAAGACGTTAAGTACAGATTATAATAAAGTTCAAGAGGCGTTACTAGGAGTCTTATGCCAGGTATTAGTAGGTAAGTCTTAACAATCCGTGTAATATCCGAATAATTCGGGGCGGCGCAATATTATCTGCTTGTCTAGCTCTTTGTATTCGCCTATCCGCGTAGTTTTGTGTCCAACAACCAAATGGCAATTGAATTTTAATGAAAAGTGGTACGTTGGTATACTTTGGTCCAAGCCCGGATTGGAATGGACAAAGGCAGTATTTTGGTATATAAAGTGAATGTAGACAATTTGAACTATATGAGACAATTTATTAACTTTCTTACAAACTGTTAGCATTTATATAACAATGTGCACTCTTTATTATTTTATTGTGAAAATCGTCCAATAATAACGATTTAGTTGGTGCACTTAACAGGCTTCCTCCTACGTAAGTGCTCTCATTAAAAGTAACTGTTGATGTGGGAATAAAGTTCTCGATATATTTTATATATATTACGATAAAATAGCTGTATGGGACACTTAATGTGGGCCACTGTCCGCGACTGTGGGGACGTAACTTGCTTTGTGTATATGTGCACATAAATATTCGAGCATATTTTAGATTGATATTTATTATCGATTGACGAATATATTTTCCTTTTTAGTTGCAGATAGGGATCATTTCTTAGCTTAATTTAAAAATATCAATGTAGAGCTTATGTGCAAATTTTTGGCTTTCTATTGTTTGATTTCTCGCAGTTTTGAGAACATTTTTGAGACAAGAGACGGAGACACCATTATTTGATATTCGAATAACCTAAGCACTAATGTATGTAGTTTATGTGTGCTGTAATGGTTTATTACAACCACTACGATCGCAATAACTGGATCTTGTCCTCTCATGATGGATTTAAAAATAGAAAAGTAATTTAATTTATTTTCTGTTTCAATCAATCAGGTAACAGTTTCGATTTAATTCTCTCAGTGGCTACTGTGGAGGGACGTCTAAAAACATTTGTTTCACGCTTAATACAATGCAATGAGAATTCAAAACAAGTACCCGGTGAAATGGGCAAAGCATCAATCATACGTTCCACTTTATTCGATGTATCATTTCTTATGTTAACTTTCATAGTGCAAACCTATGGTTCTGATGTAAGTCTCAAAAAGGAAGAGAATCTTTTATATAACTTTTAAACTTCTTCAATTGTCTTAAGGCGGTCTTATCGAACAATGGAGATAGTTTTTTTGAGAAATGGGTTCGCGAGTGTATGGTAGAACGTAACAAACCAAAAAACCCTCGTAATATGATTGTCATGTGTGATGAAAATATGGTCGACGAATTGTTACTGAATTTAAGTAAACCAGAACCTCAACTTAAAAATATGTAAGTAAGAAACCATCTCAATTCCGCACATTTAACATTTTTACATCTAAATATTTTCACGCCTTTTTTTGCACTTGTCATAGCAATATCACCTGGCAGGACATATGTTTGAATTTGCCTGGTGTTCTATATCAAGTTTTGATAGCATGGGAGAAAGAGACACTATCTTCGGGAGATGTGAAAAATATTTTAGATAATATCAAAAGGCGATTATTCTCATTTTCCGTATGTGCTACATCGTTTTTGTGTGCGTACATGTGTTCAGTGAAAGAGGTAAGCTAAAAAGCCAAGTAGCACAAAATGAATACTAAACTAGAATGGAAAGGTGGAAGTTCTTGAAATTGTGGGATACACAAAAAAAAAAAAAAAAAAAAAAACCACAAAAGTACAAAGAAAATACGGGGATTTATTACAAAAGATTGTTTAATTATTTATTGTTTTCTATTTTTTTTTGCAGAATGAACTATTGAAACCTTTAAATATGATTCAACAATTCCTGGCACCACCCAGTGCCGAAGAAATGTCTTCTCAGGAGAATATCAAAGAACGATTGGGATTATCGTTTCAAATTATACGCAAAATGCAACATGACGTACGACCTACGGTGAATCCCAAGTCTCGTAGTATAACTTTAGTGCAAAATTTAGTCTCACAAACGCCACTAATGGATCAATTTCGAGATGTGTGGCGTACGGTTAACGAAAATGGTTGGTTGCCGATTAGGGCTGCTCAAATATTAGAATCATTACTGCATGCAGGCGGTGCAGCATGGTTAACTACTCGTTTATTAGAGGAAATACTTAAGTGCAAATATATTCATGTAGGTGTTTATATAGTCTGCATATATGTATATATAAATAAATATGTATATATGAAAGAATTACTTTCTTTTTCATGCCAATAGGATATGATGAAAACTATGGATATTGTGTTTGCAATTCTACATCTGGATATCGAACTCTCTACTGAAGCTTTATTAACTCAAGTGGTGCCCGCGATGATACAAAATCGTCAAGGGTAAGGTCTTTTATTGTTTATAGGAAGTAAACCTAAGGTATTTCTTTTTTCAATTCCTACCTAGAGAGGATATTGATGAGCCGCATTTACATGTTCTGGCGCGGCTTTGCGTTTATTGTATAATATCGGCTGTGGAGACTCGTCATTACAGAAATTTTAGCTACCAAAAGAAACGCTCACGATCACATGACGGCGATGACATGGATTTAAATAATACTGTTAAAATGCGCAAAATTAATACAGATAGCTCGGACAATTCATCTTCAAATGACTTCTTGGGTGATAGCAATCTCTTTAATACTCACGCCTCAACACATTTAAGAAATACACCCAACCAATTGAAAGAATCTTTGCAAAATAGTATTCAATATATATTCAAAATATTCCAGCAGTTTTTACAAACAGATAAACTCTCGTTAAAGGTTTATTTTGTTTATCAGTTTGTATCGTTGCTGGTGGAATGCGGTCAAGAACGCGTTCGTCTTGTGTTAAATCTACTACCAACAAATTTAATTAGTAATCTTTTGAAAGTAATGCTTACGGATCAGATTAGCGTTGGTCTTATAGCTCGGTAAGTGAATATTTTCCTTCTCGTTGTTAGGAATGAGTTAATTCATTTATATTTTTTTGTTTGTTTCTGTTTCACAGACTTTACGATTTACGTACAAGCTGTGGTCGTCAAGCTGCCATTGCCGATCTAACCTTATGGCGCAATCTTAAACTTAAAGAGCAAAGCATACATTTGTAAAACAAAATAAATAATTGAAAACAAAGCAAACGAACTTATATTCAGTTTAACACAATCTTTAATATTATCCAAATGTATGACGATATTTTTGAAAAATCGACCCATAACTCAATTTGCAATTTGCAATTTTTGAAAGGATTAGAGCAAATTTAAAACCTCTGAAATCTAATTTATTAACTTTATATTTTAATTCATCAAATGTGGGACCATAATTCACAAATTCTGGCCTTCCATTTACATAAACATTATTATTTTCAATCTCGACTAACAGCATCCTCAATGGACTGTAACTTTTCACACTTCAACAAATTTTTTTTACAAATATGTGATCATCTGTAATTAATTAAGCGACAATTCCTACAAATACTTGAATTGTGTGCTTGCAATGAAATCAGTGTTATTGGCCACTTCTAAGCTTTTATTTAGATAACTGAAATGTAAAACTAGAAAGAATTTTTGGTGTTACTATATTGACGGCGGTTTCATTTCCATTATGAAAATTCAATAACGGTAACAGCAGGCTCAAGCCCCAAACAATCCCACTCTCACATTGAAATGGATTTATTTACATGTTAAATGTCGAAATTTGGATGGAGGATCAGTGGATGGTTTCAAAAGTTCGACTCCGTCTCTATGGCCTGTCTTGTAAGATGTTCACAATTAGCAAAACACTTTAGTTGGTAAGTAACCAAGTAATTTGCTAAATAATGTTGTTTAATGGCTACAATACGTAAATGTTAAATACATTTTTTAGTTAAATCTGGTTAAATCAAATTATCTAAACTATTGGATTTGCGATGCGTGATGCCGGTTTAACACGAATAAATTAGTACACTGCCATTCCATTGGGTATGAAACTCTAAATTTCAGCTTAAGTCTATGAAGGATTTACACTGCGTTAACTTTTCCGCAATAATTGTCTATTCTACAGCAGCCACATTTCAGATAATCTGAAAGCAGCAAAATAGTTTTTACCTATAGAGTGGACGTATATTAAATTGTTTCAACGTTTTATTGGAGTTTTAATTAATATACTTTCTGTAATATTTTACTTCTTACTTAAATAATTCACTTGTATTATAAATACAAGTTATTAAGTTACAATATAATGAATAAATTGTTTCATCTTTTTAATGAATATATATTTTTAAAATAGATTTTACAAATTTCTTACTACAGGGCATAACAAGTGGATTAATTTGAAAAAGAAGGTAATACCAAACACTGTTTAATAAAATGTTTCAAAACAGCCAAAGGACGGCTACGGGTTTTTTCAGAATATAAATAACAAAAAAAAATCTTCAGTAGTGTTGCAGAACATATAGTAAAGAGTGCGTATACTGTTTAACATATACAAATATTTAGAGATTATAAAACTGATCATGCCATGCACATATCGTCGACTGCGGGATTCATTTTGACACAACTAATGAACCAGTGTCGCATTAATTATGTTACCGAGGTGACAATGGTTACACCACATTTAACCTGTAAAAGTGATTGGTTAATTAAATATTTATAATTTTTTTCGTCCCAATTTTATTCTTTTCTCCGTTTGTGTATGATTTTTTTGGGCGTCTGTAAAATATTGATGCTTTGCTTTAAATTAACTAAATCATGCACCTTATGTTAACTTAACTTTCCCAATTGTTCTTATAAAAACTTGCCGTGTCTGACATAAAAATTGCCTTCCCATGTAAATTGGGGGATAAGTGTATAGTTTGATTACTGAGGGTCATTTTGTCTTATTCTTCTTATTCTTTTCTCTATTTTATTTATTTTTTTTTATTATCATTACAAATTGTATCAATTATTTTGAAAAATTAAGTTAATGTAAAAGCGACTGCCAAAACCCAACAGTAAGGCCAGCAGACAGACGCCATAGCTTAAATTAAATACCTTGGATTTTCTATATCACTTGAGGCAACATTCAAAATATGTTTCACCCACAAAATTGCCACGCATTGCTTTGGACACATTATGCTCGAATAGGCGACGATTTGTTTGCAAAACTTCAGCAGCTTCTTTATTCAAAGGATCTTCCGGATTGGGTTCCTTTTAAGGGAACAAATAATATTATATATATTTGTTATTTGTAGTCAGTTATTAATAATTACCAAGAATAGATATTGTAGACCATACACGATGGAATTGATGGTTAGTACTGGATTCCAGTCTTCACGTAAAATATTTAAACACACATTACCTTCCAAATCAATGTTGGGATGATATACTTGAGTTTCGCATTTTACTTTTGGCGGTTCATGTGGGTAATTAGGCCCAACACGAAAATTAAAGATGAAACGTCCGCCCTTGTAGAAACCTTCATCAGGACAAATGATTAATTTAAAATTGAGCAAATCATCAGGATCAGGAAATTCAGTGGCGCAAGTTTTTGGCAGGTTCAGTTCGTTTATATCTAAAAAAGGTAATTGACAATTTGGTAAGTATATCAAAAAGTATAATAAAACGGAAAAAAACTTCATATAATCGCGTTTAAATAAGTTCTCGTCACCCATCATATATTTCAATTTTGCATTCAAATCTTTTGCATATCCTATACGTATGCTTTGGATTAAGTGCAAACAAATAGCATCAATTTATTTGTTAACTTGTATGCGCATCATTAACATTAAAATAAACGTAATACCTACTTAACTTTATGGAGCAACACTGCTTCCATACAGGCCTTTAGGAAATTACATACTCACTTTTGATTCAAATGTTTCTTTGTTTGTTTGACTGAAGTATGCATATATTATTGTCGCAATACTATAAACTTATCTCTCTCTTGTAAAAGAAATTAGACCCGAAATATGATTCAAAAGAAGTTGTTTCCGTTGTTATATATATATATAAATTAAAACACTGTACTATCATCTTCCGGTTAATAATGCAAGTTGTTTTCAAGAAATAGTATCAAGATATAAATGCGATATTTCTATATATTTTCGTACAGCTTCATATATTGCTTTTTTCAGTGTTCAAATCAGCCAAGACAGGCAAGAGAGATAATAAATTTTTCAGACCACATGGAACAAACAAGTAGTTTGAATAAGGGCCTCGATTACAAGTCTGTTAAAGAGGGTGCGAGAATTTATTCTTTTATTTCTTTTTTATTTTTTTAAAGGTTTAGAAATTTAAAAAAAAAAATGTGGAGAAAATTGAAAAGAAGCATTTTCCATACAGATTATCTCAAAGCGAAAAGAATTTCTTTTTTCTACATAATGCACAAAGAAAAATGGGCAGCTAGGTATGAGTTGATTTCAATAAAACGCTTTGGATAAACAATTTTGTCTTCTTTCATGCGAGGCTTGTCAGAGAAATATGCGGCGAACGTCGATTTGATTCAGTTTCAATTCTGAAGAAAAAGCCTTTTCTTTTTTGGTGAAGAAGTTTTCAAATCAATCAATTTCGCTCTTTTATTCAGTCTTTTAGAAATTTTCGTTTGATGGGAAGGTATTGTAATATCTGAAATTTCGAATTAAGCATTAAACCATTTTTTACTCTGTTTTTTGGAATATCTTGTAGTTTAAACAAGCAGACAGGCTCTGCTATCCAATATTTATTTATTTTACACACGACAAGAATAGAAAAATTAATTTATATTCCGGTGGTGCGTAGAATAATAAAACCCCACCCTTGCATATTATTCCTTTCACATTGTACATTTTTAAATCGTTTTACTATCTTCCACCAAAGAAGTTTCTTACCTTTTTGTATACGCAGCTGTGCAGCAGAGGCTTTCTTCTGTTGACCTCCAGTTTTCGCTGTTTGCTCACCATCTTTTTTTTGTTGCTTTAATGAAAACAATTTAATCATTTTCTTTTCTTTTTCTTTTGAGTTTTCAAGAAGCAACACTCTTATGTGAATCCTTCTGTTTTCCTTCAACGTTCCCCCGTATGGTGGATTGATATCCTTTTATGATTTGATCTGATTCTTTTCTTCACGTTGTAAGTCCAATTGTTTTTGTTTCCCTTTTTCGCCTTCGGCTGTGACTACGGCGGTCAGAGTTTCTGTTTTTTTCTCAATAACAGCGGACCGACTATTCTTCTCTAATTAATTTGCAAATTTTTCTTTCTATTAAAATTTACTATAATTTATTGGTGACCCGTTCAATTACGAATTCTCGTTATTTGTACAAATTTGAGAAAAAATTTTATTAAGAATTTTTTCTCGTTTCACCGTTCGTTTAGATTGTGATAACTTCAGTGTTGCCAAAATTACAAATATGTCATTGGAGTGTGGATTGAATATCTTCAAACTGATAAACTGAAATGTTATTGTGAATACCATAAACAAGACAATATTGTAGATAATTAAGCAATTGTTAACTTTTCGTGCACAATTACATAACTGAATGTTTTCTGAAGTAAAAAATAAGTTCTACAATATCACAATTATTTAGCATTTTCTTATATCAGCGCAGGCAAATGTAGTGATAAACATTCCTCAAAACAGAGTAATCAAAATTTAGAGTAATAGGCAACAGAATCAAAAGTTAAACAGCGCACTTTGCCCAAACATATCAAGTGGAAACGATCATTTGCGTTTGCTAAGATTAGGGTTCTTTTTTTAAAATTACATTAGAATTTTTAAGATGTTTAGAAATGAAAACAAAATTTTACGAAAATTTTACAAAAATTTTTTTTTTAATTTTTTAAAAACGAAATAGCTATCTAATTAATTGCAGAAAGCCAGCATTTTTATGTTTGACTTCTCTTAAATTTTAATTTCTCGAAAAATTGTAGAAAAGCGGTTAAAAACAATATTGGATACAAATCGCAGGAGTTGCAGAAAAACTCGTTTTAGTTTAAAGACATTTTGGCTTTATCTATAATCTATTATGGTTGCTTTTTACAACTGATTTAATGGATTTGAAAACTGCCATAGACATTCATTGTGATTTTTACATTTGTAATTTTTTTCCTACTTGTCAATTTGTTCAATCTATTCGAAATATTTGTAATATGGTTCTACGACAATATTCGAAATGTCGGTTTTTAGGATGATTTAAAAAATGATGAAAAAATTTTTGGAACGGGCAACTCTGCACATGGTAAAAAAACTTCACCAAAGTAATCCACCAAATTTGTTTAGATATATAATTTGAAGACTGCCCATTTTAAGAAATAAAATCGTGATTATGTCTCAAGAGCCCAAGATAGCTAAAGATGCTGTATTTAAGCGCAGTGAACAAATACCAAGTGACACACCGGAAGTTAAAGGATATGATTTTAATAATGGCATTGACTACACTAAACTCTTTGACTCCTACAAATACACTGGCTTCCAGGCTACTAATTTAGGTAAAGCTATTAATGAAATCAATAGAATGGTAAGTAAAAATTATATGTGGAGAAATTTTCCGCTAAAATCGAACTGACTTTTAGTTGGATTGCAGATCCTATCCGCTGAAAGAAGAGGAAAGAGATCACAATGAAACAGATGAATTTATTAAGCGCAAACATAAGTGCACATTATTTTTGGGATTTACATCAAATCTGATATCGTCGGGATTAAGAGAAATAATACGATTTTTGGTAGAACATCAAATGGTAGATTGTCTTGTCACGACAGCCGGCGGTGTAGAGGAGGACATTATAAAATGCTTGGCGCCTACGCTCTTGGGTAAGAGAAAAAAACAAATTGATTGACTAAGAATCTAAATATGTAACCATTTAAGGTTTCTTTTGAATTGTCTGGTCGTTTATTAAGAGATCGAGGTATTAATCGTATCGGCAACCTACTGGTCCCGAATGATAATTATTGCAAATTTGAAGATTGGCTTATGCCTTTGTTAGATGAAATGTTAGAAGAGCAAAAAGTAAAAGGAATTATCTGGTCCCCATCTCTAATTATACAACGTCTAGGAGAACGAATTAATGATAAGTCGTCAATCTATTATTGGGCGGCTAAAAATAGAATACCCGTGTTTTGTCCTGCTCTTACCGACGGTAGTTTAGGAGATATGATGTACTTTCATTCATTTAAACATCCCGGTCTAGTAATAGATATTTTATCCGACTTGCGGCGACTTAATACTATGGCTATCAAGGCCATTAAATCAGGCATGTTAATTTTGGGAGGCGGCGTTATCAAACATCATATTTGCAATGCTAATCTTATGCGCAATGGAGCCGATTACTCTGTATTTATAAATACTGCTTCTGAATTTGACGGAAGCGACAGCGGTGCGCGACCCGATGAAGCCATTTCGTGGGGTAAAATAAGGAAAGATGCGGTACCTATAAAAGTATATGCTGAAGCTAGTTTAGTATTGCCAATAATTGTCGCGGAGACATTTGCTAAGCGTTTGCTCGTTAGAAAGTGTGAAGAAAAATAGAATTGTCATGAATATTTTATATATTATAATAAAGTATTAAAGAAGATAGTCAAGTTTTTCTTTTTTAAATTTTTGATTACGGTATTTTACTTCATTACAATGTACTTCATTTTTTAATTTAATATAAATCTGCCTACAAACTTTTTTATAAAAATATTAAGTCTTGTTTTCGCAAGTTGCACAGTTTTTACTTGTGGAGGCTTAAAAAAAAACTACACAAGGCAGAAAAATGTATGTGAAGAAAATTTATCTTTTTTTAACGGTTTTTATTGGCATATTTATGTTAATGCAAACTTTTTTATACCTTTGTTTTTATACCTTATGTTAATGCAAACTTTTTTATACCTACATCATCTAATTAAGGAGTACCATGGAGCACATCTTCCAATTTTCATTTAATGTTTGTACTGTCAAAATTTAAAATTAACTAAAAGCATCCGTGGATGCCTCTGTCTCCCTCTCTCGGTGTTTTACTCTCATTTGGAACGTTTGGAAACTAATCTTGAGATTGCCATGTTGAGAACTTTACAAATTTCTACCTAACTATCTGACAAATAGTATGTTATTTCATATGTAATAACAACATTTTCTGTATTATCAATTTAAAAACCCGTGGTATATCCGGCGCGATTTTGTTATGTACTGCATACTATGGCCTTAATTTCTGTACATGACAAATTCTAGAAACAGGGATGGTCAACATTTTGGATGGAATAGTTAATAGAGATGCTTCAGCTCGTTGTGTTTTATAAATGTAAAAATAGAAATATGCACTTTTCCAAATACTCATGTCTGCTTATTCAGCAGATATCTATACAATGTTAATACGTCTTTATTTGAAACGCAGTCGGTTAAATAAATAGAAATGGAAATTCTTGTTTCTTTTATTTCAGTAGCAAAGCCTCTGCCATTTGGACACTAATAATTTCAGTATAGAAAATAAATGCAAAAAACATTGTAAAGTATAAAAAAATCGAATAAATTACCCTGGCAGTTTGCTTAACGGCATTTATTCTTCCAAATATGGCAACCCATGCATGAATTTTCCAAACAAACGTCAAAACCGGCTGAGCACCGTTCAGAATCTTAACATAACGGGACAAACGCTAGTGTAAGTTTTACCGAAAAGCTATTAAAAAGCGTTATTGTTTCGCGACTGGTTTATTTATTAATTCGATTCAGACAAAGAAATGCCTCAAATGCCATTGCTTCCTTTGGCCCAGGTGAGTTAGGACATGTTGCTGTTTTATAATAAACCAAAATGTTCCTTGTTGTGGCCTACAATTGGTTGTTTACTTCCAATTGCAAATGGCTTTATATTTATACATTTAAACAACATTAGAACGCTATCGACCCTATGCAGGTAGATGCTCCATTGGAGGATAACGACAACAATGAAGAACAATTGCTTGTGGTGGAGAACCCTACCTTGGATTTGGAAGTTTACGCTCAGTCTACTCTGGGGTTAGCTCGATTGTATAGATTAGTATTCGTGGCCGATGTGTGTCCCTCTTTGCGCTTGGAAGCGTTAAAAATGGCCATCAATTATGTTATGACTACTTGCAATGTGTCAATGTATCAATTGTTGCACAAAAAGCTTAATGACCATTTTGCTGGCGGAGCCGCTGGTGTGCCTGAGGGTAATGGTGCTGCAGGAGGTTTGCCTGATATAGCTGCTCAACCAGTGGCCGCCGCTCAGGCGCAAGATTTGCCCGTATTTGATCAAAACTGGGTAGAAACGAAAAGTAAAAAGGCTGCCCTAAAATTGGAGAAACTTGATTCAGATTTGAAAAATTATAAATCAAATTCTATTAAGGAGAGTATACGTCGAGGACATGACGATTTGGGTGACCACTACCTCAGCTGTGGAGATCTCTCTAATGCTTTGAAATGCTACTCCAGAGCTCGAGATTATTGCACTAGTGGTAATTATGTAGTGAATATGTGTTTAAATGTCATCAAGGTTTCAGTATATTTGCAAAATTGGTCTCATGTATTGAGCTATGTATCCAAAGCCGAGAGTACGCCGGATTTCGCAGTTGGCTCTAAGGATGCTAATCAGGTATAAGACGATAATAATTCTCATTTTTGTGTTTGTTTTCATTTGATTGACGGTACAACTAACTTTTTTCTTTTAAACCAGAACGTGTTCACTCGTTTAAAGTGTGCTGCTGGTTTGGCTGAGCTACAAACCAAAAAGTATAAATCTGCCGCAAAAAACTTTCTCTTGGCCAATTTCGATCACTGCGATTTTCCGGAATTATTATCTCCTAGCAATGTAGCCATTTATGGTGGACTTTGTGCTCTAGCCACTTTCGATCGACAGGAACTGCAGAAAAACGTGATTTCGTCCAGTTCCTTTAAGTTATTCCTTGAATTAGAACCTCAATTGCGAGACATTATATTGAAGTTTTACGAATCCAAATATGCATGTTGTTTGAAATTACTCGATGAAATAAGAGATAATTTATTACTAGATATGTACATTGCTCCGCATGTGAATCCTTTGTACACAAAAATCCGAAACCGGGCTTTAATACAATACTTCAGTCCGTATTTGTCCGCCGATATGCGAAAAATGGCTACTGCTTTTAATCGTACCGTGGAAGCCCTTGAGAATGAAGTCATGCAATTGATATTGGACGGCCAAATTCAAGCTCGCATAGATTCGCACAATAAAATCTTATACGCCAAAGAGACAGATCAACGGAGTAGCACCTTTGAAAGAGCCCTGGCAATGGGTAGAGATTATAAACGACGTTCCCGAATGCTAGTATTGAGAGCCGCTCTACTTAAGAGTCATATCCATGTAAAGGTTTGGCTTGCAGTTTTTATATGTGTTCAATTTTCACCTTATTTTATTTACAGAGCATTCCTCGTGACTCCAGCAATCATGGTGCAGACTTATGTGTGGCACCCGGCTCCAGTACCACTAGTAACACTATTGCTAGAATTTAAAACTCACTCATTAATTAATCATTTAAAGCAAATACAATTAAAAGTCAACTTTTTGCGCGTTTTGCTACCATCACCATTTTATTCCCAAAAGAATTAAAATATTCTGCCAACTTAACATATGGCGTGGAATTAAACAAGAGATCATTTCGATTTTGCATTACTTTTTTATTTTCGATAATTTTGTTGTGATTAATAATAAAGCAAACGGGATAATTTTCTTTAAATAATCTTGCTTACATAGTAAAATTAATATCTATGGGGTGACTTTGACCGGAATTTGTGGCGTCGACCATCTCTAGAAGATAACCGCGATCTGCTATCATCACGGAAACACTTGCGTAATTTCTGCCTTTTTATTTCGTCATTTGTATTGGTCTCGAAGTCTGTGGACGCAGATGATTGATCTTCCTGAACTTGAGTAATGTGACCATTTTCTGGTTGTACTCGTCTTATGCGAACCAATTTTAGAACCATACGATTTTTTGGACTTGTGTTCTTTGTTGTCCTTCTTATGTTCCTTCTTACGCTTTTTAATATCCTTTTGCTTAAGCTTTTCCATTTTTTCTAATTTTTTTAATAATTTCAACTTTTGCTCCTTACTGAGTGATTTTAGAAAAGCTCTTTCGACATTACCGTTCCCTTCTTGACTAATTTCATCATCGGGGTCGCTCGGAACTAAGGTGCGTTGTTGATTACCAATATTCTGCAGTTCCATAGCTGAACGTTTCATCATTAAGCCGTCGTTTTTCATTTGCTCTTCTAAAACATTTTTGGCCATTACATCGGCGGCTTCGGCCTCCGAATGTAATTTTCGAGCCTCACTCATTGATATACTGTACATGGTGCATTCTTTGTCTGTGTTGATGTGACCCCATTTATGGCATTTAATGCATCGGACATTGCGTACTTGGATACCAAACGGTTGATCACGAATCTCAGTGTCCCCTTTGCAGTACGATTCACGGGGGGCATTATATTTTCGCTGCCATTCGAATTTGTACTCTGGTTCGTTGTCGTCTTTCTCCCGTTCTTTGCGTACTCCTGGCGGAGGTTCGTACATGAAGTTAACACTTAACTTATCTTTGCTTTCATTGCTGAGCATTGCTTTGTTTTCGTGTAGATTTTGTTCCTTCTCATATTGATTCCTCAATTCTTCCTGCTTCTTTTTGTATGCTTCTGCCTGCTGTTCGGCCATCCATACCTACGACGTTTGCAAAAACAATTGATAATTTTGTCAAATATGTCAAATATAAAGAAACCAAGGATTTTACCCTTTTCAAGTTGTCCCGCGACGCAGGATGGAAAAACTTTTTACACATATAGTTATTAAACCCTTTACCCATTTTATAAATTATTAATTTGCCAAAGAACTTGTTTGTCTAAGATATTTATGCAACTTATGGTCGTATTAACTGAAAACGTGTCATATCATATTATACTGACAGGTAATTATTGATTTCGTATCGTATCGCAGAGCACAAATGAGTTTCTTAATTTTTGATTGATCTGGTATTTGGTAAGTGCAAAACGAACAACGCTTAATTAATTGTTATTCATTCTTAATTTAATGTTTGTTTCAATAAATAAAAACTTTACTAAATATTTATAGTGGACAAAAATTTTTAATATGGAAAAAGCTTTCGGCGATACGGTATGCATGTTAAAACATTAAATTCAGGCCATTTTGAAAGTGTTAATTGCGCTTATGGTTGTTACTCATTTTCTGCCGTGTCCGGGAAGTTATTATTTATTCTGGAAACTCTTGAAATTCGGAAAATTGCATTAGTAAATTGGAGGCGCATTCCTAGTTGACTGTCACATAAGTATTCTAACAGCAACGAGAAAACTGAAGCCTCTGAAGCCTCTGAATCCTCCTTTAGACATGGAAGTATTCTATAAATAGTGATTAATAACTTTTCATCAACAGTGGTTATCGGGTGTAGTAGGCAAAAGTAGAGAAGGTATTTATCAGACTCAGGTAAATAAGAGAGTATAGAAAGTGTGTTCTCATTCACATATTAATTTTACTGAATTCGATCCGCCAGCGAATATAGCCTTCTTGTTTGCGTTACTAATAAAACTTAATGTAGGATTTCGTGTAGCAAAGCATCAAAAGCATCAATCGTAACGTAACTCTTTATAGCGTAATCATGCGTTTTAAAACTTTACGTTTTGATACGTTGTTGATAATGGATCCATTAGAAAGAAATATTCATGGGATCAATTCATATCTAGTTCACCTAAAAGACTTTTTAGCAATGTGAATCCATTTATTGTTCATTTGGGACATTCTAAAAGAAGCAGTACATGTTTCTGTTAACTGGAACAAAAAGGTTTATAAATAACGTTTCAACCAACTCTAATTTCCCGAATTGTTTTCAATTCAGGGGAACATTCATATAGCTGAAGTTAGCTTTCGCTTTTCTATTCATTCGTTTTTGATAAATAGCTGAAAACAAAAGCGAAAACCAAATTTTTCGTACGTGATTACACTCTTTAGTTTTCCGCTTACATTCAGCAATATGTTTAGTTTAAAATTTAATAGTTGAGTTTAAGTTGGCTAGAGAGGCTTTGTACATTTATTCGGACTTGACTGTAGTTCATCGTAAAATAGATATAAGTTATATAGTTCGTGAGACCATTTGTTTTAGACGTTTACTTCACAATATGTTACCGTCTAAAGCTAAATTTCAACGGGTTACTTAACTACGATGTTACTTAAATGTAATATAACTTCATTGCGCTGTGCATAGAATTTACTGTACAAATGTAGTTCTATTAAGAATACGAACAATTGTTGGTGTAAAATCGTTTCACTTATGCAGAGTTTGTAGATGATGTCACGTTTTTGCTTTAAGGATGCAAGTAGTCATGCCAAAACATCATAAAAAATATGTGCTAATACAAAGAAAAAGGGTGAAAGGATAAGCCACACATGTACCAATGGCTCTTGATGCAACTAGACTTGATTTTGTTTTCCGGGATGGGAATTTAATTTGTTCAACTTTTTACGAAGTATTTTGGGTATTGTCAAATCATATGACTGCATCCATGTACACAACACATACAGCAAAAAAAAAAAAGTTAATGTAAACAAATATAAAGTAATAGTAATACCAACTTTTTCGTTGTTAGATCGGTATAGCTCTTGACGTTTTATCGGAATCTCTTATCCAAATTTACATACAGTTCGATTAAAACGCGCCTATTGTAAAAAACAATTCGCATCTGTTCAGTATGTAATTGCGTTACGAAAGAGTTTCAACAGAGCGTAGTTAGTAAATAACATCGTGTCAAATTATAACCTTTAGGCTTATCGTTGAAGCGGGCTCAATGCAATTCTTTGTGGTCTGAATATATCGAGTTGTGTGCTAAAAAGGTCATAGGCGGGAAGCCTTTAAAATTAATATTTTGTTGCACTCTTCGACAACACGCACAATTCGACAAAAAACGATGTGATTCCAACAGAATTGGCATTATGAAATCGTTTTCAGTTATTTAACGAAAACAGCTAAAAATTGTCTTGGCTTTACATTCGTAAAACATACCAACAAATGCATGTTTCTGTTTACAATTGGCATGATTGCTTCTATCCGTGAAGTCAAAACTTTGCATCATTTACATAATTGTAGCGAAAGCCAACTTTCCGCTACGTCATCACCATCCCACATATAATGTGATAAAAATGCCACTACTGTTGGTGAAGCGGAACATACATACATTCATTGAACAATAAAATGTGCTTCGCATATAAGGACTCTGCGAAAAATGGTCGCAGAGGAAATAAAGAGGGACCCAAATCTAATTCTAGCGTTTCGTGTTCCTTCTTTTTGGTCTTTGCCAAAAGACATTTGTAAGTTGGTGACGGCTTTTTAGTAGCTAAAAGCCTGAATTTAGATGTTTCTATCTCTCATTGTTGAAATGATAAACCCAAATCTCACTCATATTTATCTATAGATAACAAAATTAAAATATATTCGTGACAAACAGGTTTAGATGCTTTTCAGAAAGTAGGGTGAGGGAGTTTCGGAAGGGGGTACGGAAACTAAAAAAATCGCTACTTATCTTGCTAGTAGCTTTCTTATACCTACATATGCACCTTTCTCGTATCTTAGTTAAGATCTTATGGAGTATTGCACGTAAGATGCCTATAATGTCGGCTAAATCTTGATAGTGATTTTTTACTACTACATCCTGTGCTCAATGATTTCTTTGATGGTGTCAAAGTATGACCAAAGTGTTCTTTGTTTAAAACGCTGAAATGTTGGAAGCAGATTTCTTGTCGACGTCTCTCAAATAACCAGAGTCGAATATGTGCTTTACTGAAAACTTTGACGTAGGGAGAAGTTACTTCACTACTATAGAAAAGATATATACATATAAATTTTTTTTTTGCAGTCGTAGGCTTTTATCTGAGCTTTGATGTATATATCTGGATTTTAAAAACAATAATAGAAGCTGTGAATGCTCCCCACTTTCAGTCTTGCAAACAAAGCTTGCAAACAAAGCTTGCAAACCCAATCTTCATAATTTTTAATAAGTTGGTTTGCGCCGACAGGCTTTGTCTCTGTATGCTATTTAAGTTATGCGGATGAATGGGCTATTCCTGTACCGGACTAGAGGAGCCCAAAGAGTTTAAAAGAACGGGTTTAAAAGTCAAGGATATATTACAGAATACCGGCAGTCTCAGTCGACGTTCGAACTTTTATGCCACCACAATGTTTCAAGGTTTATTATGGAAATATTGATGTCGTTCTTAAAGAAACAAGTAAGAACATTATAGTAGATCAAGGCTGATCATTAAATACCCTACTCCACATTGTCTAACACAAGTCTTATCTTTATTATAGAACACAAAAATTATATGTTGTTTTTATATAAACGCAAATTTTTCAAGTGTGTATTTATGGGAAAGCGGGTGCAAAACGCAACATAATATACTACAAGTTTAATCTTTACATAGGGCAGGACCCAAAAATAGGCGTAGATGGTTCACATTTTGTAGAGTTCAATTACTATAATATTATGAGACAATTTTCATCACCACTTATTAAAGCTTAGAATTTTCTGCTCTACAAAGGATCAATTTTCGTGAAAACGCTTAATAGAGTAGAATCTAAAAAATAGACCGAGATGGTCCGAATTTGGTGCATTTAATTATTTTATTGTAAATTACTATTATGATACAAATTTCTTCATGAAGCATTAAAAATAATACCTTTTTGTGCTGTGAACTTCAGTTTTCCTTATATAAGAGGGGGGTTCAAAAATTTTCCCAGCCGGCCCAAAGATGCCATACGAATTTAGAACGCCCCAATACTACTACTTAGCCACTTTTGCTGAGAAATTTTGAAAATTTCATTTTTTTGCTATATAACGACTTTTCAGAATAAGGCACTATTTGGGGGTCGAAAAAGTGGACCGATCCGAACCATTTTCAACACTGTTCGTTCTTGGGTCAAAACACGTTGCTGTACCAAATTTTAGACATTAGACGGACAGACAGGTTTAGATCAATTCAGATTATAATTCTGAATCGTTCGGTATAATAAAGGGTGGATCTATCTTAAGGCCTTCTGCGTGTTACATACGACACACTCACTTAATATACCCTGCACCACATGTGGTGTACGGTATAAATATATAACCGTGATGAATCGCCTAACATAATAGTTTGTTTTTCTACAATCCAAAATGAAATATATATGGGGCGTCTGACCGTGTACTTGTATTAAATTTAGATACAATTTTTGGTAAAAGCCTTACTTGAATAAGTTATAAGCATTTGATCTTGTAGGTGTTACTAATAATTTAAAATCCTTACTAATTTGAGTCGATTTCTAATAGATGGATTTGCCTATGGTTTCCTTTCATTTTCCTTCTTCCTTATTTCCTATTACCTTCTTCATTATTTGTATTTTATCACAAATACGTTTGTGTATCATTAAACTGCAGTAATATTGACAATTATCGCATTTTATGTCAATTTGTTTTTGGTTGCTCTTTTACATCAAAATTTTAAAAGACTCTAAACAATGTTTTTCTCAATAAATTTCATATTTCTCCACTCGTTAGGCTTCATATCATGGACCATTCTGCGCTATTTCAAGCAAATTGAATATCATTTTATGTAGGGGATAGTTGAAGCTAGTGGTGGTACGTTCAACGATATACACCTAACAACTTCCGCGAAAGAGGTATCCATTTTATTCTATAAAATGTTTATTCTATAAAATATTATATATATTTATTATATGCGTGTGCATATCTGTTCTGGTTGCTATACAACTAAAGAAATTTGGGTTTTTGTAGATATAAAAAGTCTGCTTGGATCTAGCGATGGTGGATTGCCTGTCTCCCCTTCGCTTACGTTTCATGGTAATTAGCGGATCTATCTTAATTTCTGGTGCATTTTTGTATGCCTTTACATTTTGGCTAATTTTAATATTATAACTGAACGTTATATAGCCAAACATATGCGTACAACGTACCGTATGCCCGATATTGAAGAGTATGAGTTGGAGTGCTTAATTATGGAAAACGTAGAGGATTTATGTGAACAGCAAGAAACTCTCCGTACTAAAATCAGTTCGTTGGAAACACAAAATCTCGAGCTTAAAAATGTACTCAAAAGCGAAGCGGAACAAATCAAACGAGCAATAAAGAATCTGAAGAAAATTGTCCAGGACCGCAGAATATTTATATATCGAACTGTCATTTCCATTTGTGAAGAAGAAAAATGTTACAATGACGTTTGACAAATACGTCGAAAAAGCAGGCACTGTAAATATTTGGGAGAAATATTTGGATATGCAGCATAAAATGTCTGCAAAGAAAATAAGCCTGCCGCAAACAAACTGGAATTAGCTGGCTGCCCAAGAGCCCGTCATTATATCCACCGAAGGATTGGAAAAAATTCATGATTGGTTTTAAAATACACATCATGCCTTTAACTTTTTAAATACATTTTCAGGCATCTTTTAAAAGTGTATCTGGTCTTATTCATTCATATAATTTTAAATAATTAATTAAAAAAATACGCTCACATATCTGTACATTTTACAATTATAAAAAGTTCATATTATACGATAGCAATAAAAAAAAAGGAAACAACCAAAAACTGCCAAAAGCTTTAGAAACATTTTCTTTTCTTGTCGCAGTATGTTAAGACATGGCAACTCTACGCAATTAACAGTTCACTAACAAATAACTAACAATCACAAGTGACAAACTAACACATATTCTGCCTTCAGTTGCATTCGTGTGAGACTAAAAGACGGGAAAGAAGAATAGGAGGCGGAAATTTGTTTCGACGTCTTTATTTTTTAAAATGAAGCTTGATTCATCATCGAAATAATAAAAATAAAATAATAAATGAATTGTATTCCGTTAACGATTTGTTAACGTTATTAATGTGATGCAAAAGTGTTTTTTCATATGTTTTTTTTCTACTTAGTTTTTAATTTTATTTTTGCGTATGCTTTGTTTTTATTAAAATGCATTAATAACTATTGCAGATCAACTATATGAATGTCAAAGTAGAACGTATCTCTTTAGCTCTTCCAAACGATCGTGCTGTCGGTCTATTGAATACGTGAGTTGTTTTTGCATAGTATAACAGTGTGAAAGAGATGACAGGATTAAATATAATAATATAAAACCAAAAAAAAAGAAACGCACGGTAAATGAGAGGTAACAAAAAAAAAAAATCGAAACAAAGTATGCGAATAAATGATAAAACCTGAAAATAAAGCAAGTGATAATCAAAAATATTTTCTTAGTTCAAACAAATTTAGAAGACGTCGGTGCATTTGCATATATATATGTATGCCTCTCTCGCTGTATGTACATGTATATATGCGCGCGCGTGTGTGCCTCTGCGTTTGCGTCGATTTGCATGATAGTGTGTGTATACAATACTATGATCAAAGCCAGTTACGAGTAGTGTTTTGAAAGCGTTAAAGGAAACGAAAAATAATAAATATAATAAGAGAAGAGATATGTATTGATTACGAAATTCTGGGCAGTAATAAGTGCAAATAATAATAAATTTATAGCATTCATGCTTATGCTAATTCCTTGGACATTATTCTCTTAAGGCAAATTGCATTGCTTTTATATATAACTTTGTATGTTGCGTATTATCACTAAAATACATCTTTACGTACATACGAATGTCTGTTTGAGAACAGGGACAATGGCTATAGAATCGAGATTTCATTCTTTTGTTTACTTTTTAATTCCCTCACCAATACACGTGCAAAACTGTTGTGTCGATAAAGCTCTTCAACATACACATGCGAACACACGCATAGGAATCTTGCACATAATTCCTGATAAGTTTTATCACTTGTATAAGCTTTTCGATAAGTTTATTCCCAGAAATAGTGCGAACCCAATATATTTAGATTATTTCTTGTCTCTCATAATTAAGGTATTATTCATTATATGTTCTTCATAGAGTTCGTATATATGTATCGGTAGATCACGGGAGAAACCCAATTTCTCTTTACCTTTATGGCCATTTCCTAAAAATTAACAATGCACGTACGGGGGGAAATAGTGTAGATATTAAAATAAAGGAAAACTATTTATTGTAAAAGTATCGAGAATGATGAAAAGTAAATTAAAATGAAAACAGAACAACAGACAAATGTTTGTTTTCGTATTACACTCTTTTAATTTTTTGTTCTCTCCAATGGAAGCTGTTAAGAGGTTAGACAAAGCTGATCTCAAGTTAATACTGTTTTTAATATTTCAATCATCCGAAATTTTGCGAACTAAAAGTATGCTTAATTAAACTTACAAGTTTATGGTCAAAGTAACTTTTATCACGGAGATGGCATTTAAAAATAAATGATAAATGACAAATTATAGATCGTTATCTGAAACAAATCGTATACTACAAAGCTTTCATTATTTTAGCGTTGCGGGGGCATGCATATCTCCATGTATTACAAGAGAAGACTGGAGAGGAGGGACTGTCACTGTTGCATATCTCATTCATTTAGTAAAAAGACTAAAGTTGTCTCAAAAGATTGGAAAGCTTAATTCTCTCTCACGTCAACTTGAAATGTGTTGGGTTGGTGAACAGATCGTCCTAAAATCGAGCAACGTTTCCAAAAAATTTCAATGTATTTAGTTACATATACACACATATATTGGAAGTGTACATTTGCATATGTTTATTAGTGTAACGCAACTGTTGAGGAATGCAATTCTTAATAAAGATTAGATTATGAATCAATCTTGCATTAGATCCACGATTTCATCGATATTGGATTTACTAAACTTCAAATAATGTTAAAAATTTTCAAATAAATTCAACGATTGATTAAAAAAATAAAAAAACCGGCTGATAATACCCCAAAGTACGGGACCACATTAGCTTAAAAACTATAACAATCGGTAAAATAGCTAATAAGAGTTAAAACATGTTCTCGTTTCTTTCATTTTAATAATATCTATCTAAAACATCCAAAGTTTATCTGCAAATGCAACAAGTAGTAATTAACGGCGAAATGGAAAAATTTATATATATCTACCCAGTCAGTGGGTAATCAGATTTCAACACAAAAAGTGAATACAGCTTTTTTCGAAGTTTTTCTCTTTCTAAACTTTGTGTTTTCCTTGTGTTTGAGATGCGCTTACAATTAATAAATAAAAGGAAAAATATTTTTCTTAGGTGACGTATCTTCGCCATGTGAATTATATCAATATATGATTTTTATGAGCTACTTATTGTTATTTTTCGTATAATATGGGCTTGAGATAAAAAGTGTACATACATATATATATGTATTTGTGTGCTCCAAAAATATAATTCTTGGCAGACTAAACATATCTCTTTGCTAGATTCTTAGCGTCAATTCGCTAAAATAAATGTTTACGCCAAAGCGGAAATGCTTTTATTACTTGTTGCTTGTTGAATTTACTATTGTTGTTTTTGTTGTTACTAAGCATGGCGCTTAATTGGCGGTTTAGTATGTTTCGTGTGTATATTCTTACGTTTTTTTATATTATCTATTTATTTTCTTCAAATTTTAAATGCGAATGTCTGTATAGGCGCATACATGCACATTTCTTATATATCGGCATTTAGATCGTTGTATACGATAAGGGTATAACTCATAATTGTAGTAATGTAATTTCTTATGAATTGTTTTTAAGATTAACAAATCGAAAGAACAATGACGGTGAAAAGGATATCTATCTCGTAAAACTAATTAGCTCAAAAAATCAAAAACAAAAAAAAAAAAAATGGCGTCAGTTTGCTTTCTTAATTCAAATGTAACTTACATCGTTATCTTTTTTCACAAACACTGAGCGTGCGCGCATTCATCTTTCAAATATAAGAAATCGTTCGAATTTAAAATAACATAGACATGAATCGTTGTCGCTTGTAACGTTTCAATTACGCCTAAAATATGCGGATATATCTTCAAATATGCGTTTGCTAGAATTTATCTCACTTTTGTCGTTTCGTATAACAATCGCCATCAGTATTTGTGCTTTTTTCTTTTGTTAGTACATTTCTGGTAAAATATGTTTGCTACTTACATGCGTGTGTTTGTGTGTATAAGTCAAAAATATAATAAAGATTAGCATGTGCTCTTATCAGGATTTTATTCCCTTTTTAGTAATAATCTGCCAGAAATGGCAGTTATATTGATAACTTCATTACGTTAGTGAAGCGTTTTCGTATAATGAATGAATTCCATTAAAAATTTGAAAACTTATTAGTATTGATTTTACAAACAGAATTTTGTTATCTATATGATGATGATGGTATTTAGCCCGGCTGAACTGTTTATGACTGTAATGAAATGATTTATATATGTCTTTCATTAAATCGTTTTAGTTAAGAAATATTTTAGAAAAACTAATTAAAGCGAATCCAAATGCTATTTATTATAATCATTACTACATTCGGTAAAGTCTAAATTATTGTTTTTTAAAAGATTGAACGTTATTCGAAGTCTATCATATAATTGGAAACATTTGGAATTTTTAAGTAGCAGCAGCGCATTGAGATTGAATAATATGATAAATGCTATAGGGTATGAAATAATCGGGCTTGATTGGATACAGCATTCTCACTTGTTTACATCGTCTGGTTTGATGTACATTTTCTTCTTAATTTTGTAATTTTTGTACTCTGCACTGAGTAATAGCGTCAGTGGCGGCAGAAATAACTGATAAAATAAAGAACATTGTTTAGCATGAGTTAAAAATAGAATTATTCTCTGCTCAGATTGTTGAAATTTGTGTTTGCGAAAAGAAAAAAAATTAAAATAAAAAATATAAAGAAAAGTAAGAGTAATGAAAGAGAGAACGTGTGAGAGAGAGATTATAATGAATTTTGACCGAATCTTTTGATCCTCACCCACTATTATATATTAAAAATGTAATTTTTTCCTGGCCCGTCTACGAATCGTTTTAATAGAAATGAACTAAACACGTTTAACTTTGATTTAAAAAGACAATCTATTCCACGAAATTCAGATATACCCTAACTAACCAATAGTTCAATTTGACTATAACTTTTCTTCGAGTTAAATACTGACTGGCATAACAAATAAAGTAAAACAGTTGATGAAACGATCATATGGCCGATAAAATTAGTTAAGAAAACCATTTCGAATAGTTGGAAGGGTGAACAATAATAAGTAAGAATTTAGTTACGACAATCTAACTAACATTTAACAATATATATTAGCGCCATTTTGCGCGCTATATGTAGAATTGAAAAAGAATTCGTATTTCTGACTTGGCTTCACTTTCACAAAACATATGATTTCTCTAATTGCAAAACAACAATGAGTAAAATTAATTAATAACGAAAATTCTAATTTTCTTGACAAAAAAAACAAATAAATATATGAGTTCATTAAATGTGTTTCTAAAATAAATATTTACTGCTGATTTTCATCTAAATATTTTTTTGTAAGTAACATTTTTTTTATATTGTGTCAATTATCTTCCCACCAATTTTTTCATACCTTTCATACATTTTTTTATTCTTCGCTCTTTCTTTTATAGTAATATATGTTTCATGTTAACTATTGACACGATTGTTTTATCTGTAAAGCAAAAACTAGGCATCATATTTACTTCTACATTGCAATTCTGTATAGAAACACATTTGTGCTACGAATTGATGACTATTGCTGAAAAGGCAAATAGTTTAATTTCTAGATAAGAGAGTCGGTTAAAAGTTTTGTTGTTGAGCAAAACGTTCAATTCATTTCAAAAAAATTGAGATTAATTCTAAAAGTTATAAAGCAGGATTTGAATCGCTTTGGTTAAATACAGGTATAAAGATATTGGCATTTTGATTAGTTAGAGATGTGCTTGAAGAAAATATTAAATTCTTTTAGAAACTTTATTATCTAGCAATCATAAACAATTCGTATATTCCACATCAACCTTGTCAATTTGTTTCGTGTTTTTCTTTTAGCTTTTTTTTGGATATTTACAACAAAATATGTTTAGTTTGAAACGTAATCTCGCAAAACGTTATATCATGTTTCATCGCTCTGGATTGAGGTTATTCAATATATTATATTAAGTATTATTATCATTAAAATTTATTTACAATCAGTAGAGAGCATGCATACAAATGTTTCTTCTGATAGCATAATTTGCCATAATCAGGGTTCTAAATATTCAGCTTTGGCGGAATAAGAATGTATTATTTTTGGGTTTTTCCTTGCACTTGCATTCGTTTTTGCCGGAGCTCTGGAATTAACTACTGCTATAATTTATTAGTTGGTAGCAAGAAAGTTTTGCCTTTTTCCAGCAAGAGAAGGAAGTGAATTCTTGCATTTTGTGCATGTATCATTGTGTTACATAAGACGTGAAAGATAGAATTCACTTGCTTCTTTGGTGTTGAATTATAAAGTACAAATGATCTAAAAAAGAGCGAGCGTACAAGAGTGTTTCTAAACTAAGAGTTCTACTATGTTTTGCAATTTATTGGATCCTGCATAGGAAACGTAGTCACCGTGAAAATATTTCTTATACATCTAACTTGTTCACGGTTACGAGGTATATGTTAAGTGTTATGACTTGTTGGTTTTCATAAAGTTAACATCAGAGGATAGGAGAACATTAGCACTAAGAAGATACAACATTAAAACTCGTATAACGTATATTTGTACATGTATGTACATTTGTATATACATTTGGTGTTAGAATTTTCTAAGCTGAAAATATGAAAAGAAAGTGAAATTAGAAAAGATTCGAAAATAATTGATTTTCATTGACAAAGCTTAAAAAGTAATGAAATCTGGACTTGTTGCCTACAATTCATATGCTACATTACTCATGCATTTGTTTTACGTTTTCCGACGTACAATAGATTGAAATTGAATATTGAAGTATTGATGCAAAAAGGCGAATATGTATACTGCTTATGAGAGATACGGCCGTATCAAATCAATCATCCCATTTGCAATAAAGTAAAAAGCATTCATTTTTAATGAATAAGAATTACTTTCATCTTCGGTGTTTTTTGATTAATGGAATTCTCACTGTTTAAAGACCTTCGACGCGAGAAGCTTAAACTTTGCACATATACAAATATTTGTAATGTATTTGTAATTTTTTATCTTACTCTTGAAAATGAATTGGACCCGTTCATACGAATTTCACTCTTAAGAATGAATCAAGCAAAGTTCAAAAAAAATTATAGCAAAACTATAGTAAATAAGAACTAAAATCTAATGGAAGTATATTCGAAACTTTTCCATATTCTTGCCCACGGTTCTTCATTGATAAGCGAGATATACATATGTCTCAAGGTGAACACAGTTTTCGTACTTGTCATGCTTTTGTTGTGTTTTCACTATTATTGTCCTTTTTGTTTTACTAATTTGTTCGCTTTCTATGAGAGCGAGTATTTTACTGACTTCATGTAAAGAAATGAATTTTCTCAGTTCGTTGGCTTGTTATGGTATGATGCAGTGTAGGGGGGTTTCCATGTTTTTCGATACTACTGCACCATATCTTGAACGTAATCTCGCCTCGAAAGGATTGCAAAGTTCACAATGCATAAAGCGGGTGGAGATGGTGGGTATTAACAATTCGTTGTAAGCTAAATATAAAATTCTCTCTTCATTTTCTTTTGTTATGGCTTGCTTATTTGTTGCTTTGCTTGTTTTAAATATTTATAAGCAGAGGAGTAAAACGCGTAAACACACAGGTAAAATAGTCACATTTTACATTTAAACAAAAACAACTGCTTTAGCGTATTGTTGTGGTATAAAATAATGCATACACAGAGCGCACTCTCAGTGATGTACGACAGACTGGCTTGTTATAGGTACAATGAATATTGCTTGGGCAAATTGGAGCGCCGCACTTGTGCTGTTGAATTCATTTTAGTATTATTCTAAACGTCTGCGATATAAGTTGGGCTTTAACACGAATATTTTATCGGTCCTAGTTTAGTTCTGTCACAAATTTTAATAAGATGTGCAAGCGTTTGAATTGTATTATGCATAAATATTAGCTACATTACATGTACAAAGTGTGATGCGTATGTATATATATATAAATAATATATATATATATATATATATATATATAATGCGTACGCATGGGTATATATATGTATGTACGTATATTTATATATATATATATATATATAAGTTAGGCAAATTAAACGCTATAAATGCGTATATATATATATATATATATGTACATATGTGCATGACTAAATAGATATTTCTATTACTTTTAATACGTATTTTTGTACGATAGCGTTTAATTTGCATAATGAAATAAGTTTCATTTCATTTAATACGTTTTCCTTGGGCCGGCCGTCGGTATTTTTATTGTTCTGTATTCAGCTGTTGCATATTTTTGGTTCCGATTTGTGTTTGTTTATTATTTTGTAAAAATAATTGCGAGTACACTTCTATAAAAATTTTCTTCTAAATAAGTTATTAAACTTTGAAAAAGAATAAAAATTATTTATTATATAAAATAACATAATAATAACGACTGAACTTCACTTGAATACACCACATTATTTTTTGTGAATTATATATTCCAGAAAACAACCAACAAAAAAAAAAATAAATTTAATATTGTGAAGGTGTTGTATTTAACACGAATTAAGTGGCACTTTTGCCTCTCAATGAGAAAATTGCAATCGAAAAATTTCGAATTGACTAAAAAATAAGAAAGTGGAAACAAACAGTCTCAACGATAAATAAACCCGGTGGAATATAAGAATTTACATTTACAGATGATCTGCATGTAAAACGTGAGTATATACAGTATGAAGTATGAACGCATATCCAATACTTTTAGCTTTAGACATATTTATTTATCTTAGAGATGAAGAACGTTTTCTAAAAAATTTTTCTCTTTAGGGTTTCATAGGCTCCTAGGACTCATTTAAAAGTGAACGTTGACTTTTTTTTCTTTTTTTATATATACGCTTCTGGTTGCCGTTGTAGAAAGATCGCATAGAATGAACATAATCTTGATCAAACATTCTGAGCGGAGACACAAAGTCAAAAGCTAGACTCGTAAACAAATTTTCAAAACAGTAGCGGTGTTGCGTCTACAAACGGATGAAATTGCCACCAAATTGAAAAACAAAAAAATGAAAATTTTTAAATAATATTCCACTTAAGTTGAAACTTTTTGAAGTTATAATGATTTAAAATTTGGCATATTTCAACTCAAAAGTATTCCCCATCAGTCTAGTGGTACATGGCGAATTAATTAATTAAAGGTGTGCTCTGTCGAAAAAATATAGCTTTGTTTGCTTGTTTGCTTTTTTTTTGTAGCCATCTCCGGTTATACATAAAGTTTAGATCTTTATAATGCGTGAAATTATGATAGATTCTGGTGACTAATTCTGTTCTCCATTATACAAGTATTGTCGACCAGCATTCAGTTCTCGATTCAGTTGTGCTCGCCTCATTTTCTTTTTTTAAAAGTACGATTATATATTCAAAAGTTTCTTTTCTCTCCCGTTAGTTCATTTTTGCGTGTCATCTGTAACATTTGGTTATCACCTGTGAAAGATCATCAAATTTCAGTTAAAAAAAGAACTAAACTTGAGGAAAGAGTAATCAAAAGATTACTTAGTGCTGCTTTTTTTTTTGTTTCTGTGATAAGAAAGCATCTCCATAGAGCTTTCCATTGAATAGCCGCTACTTTCCACATACAGCGAAATTTCGCTCTTTTAAAAGACGTATGCATTAACTGATGCTGATTTCCAGAAGAAGGCGTAAGTGGCACTTCTTCCTTTTAGAACGCTGTCTTTACGTTTTATGTCACGGTGTATCGGTGTACATCAACGTAGTATATATCACATGTTTCGTTAAGCTTTGAATTGGACAAGATATGTCTCAACGAAACGTCTTTCGTGGGATGTGCACTTTTTTCTGTTCTATTTCTTAATTCGAAGGAAAGTGATTCTTAAGCTTGGTAGGTGATGAAAAATGGATACAATAATTCGAAACGTAAAAAACCGTTATCCGGTTCAAGCGAACCACTAATATCGACAACAAGACGGAGAATTTGTGGCGAAAACATTTGTTTTTTTTTTGAAATGTACAAGCCTGGTAACGTTTATAGAACAAAACACAACGACTTTTGTAGTTATCTAAATTTGTGAGAAAAATTCAGTCGTAGATTTTCGCGTTCATAAGACACGGAAATATAAGGAATTAAAGATATAACTTTACCAGCTACGGGGCTATGGTTATAAACATGGTTGTAAACATAAACCTTGTTTACAACTTACCTTTGTCTACCTTACCTTACGTCGTTCTCAGGAAAGGCATTCTATGTAATTAGTCTATGGTGTATTTTTACTGACAATTGGACTCATACAAAGCTCAAAACAAAATACGTAGCGTACATGTCTATAAAACCTTATACATTATCACGTAAAACCTAAATATAAATCGTTTCGATAAGGAATAGCAAAAGTACCGTCTAATACGACCTGGTATCAGTTACGTGCTTTCTTGAAAATAACTCAAAACTTCAAAACATAAACGCAATACGTTTATATACATTTTGAAAGTTTTTGATTTATACAAAAACTAAAACTAGCTGAAAAGCTTTCATGTAAAAGATGTTTTGCAAAAATTATTATTCCTTAATTACTTACGGCGGTAAGATAATCATTGTCGCCATTTTATATTATAAAACTACCTAATTTTTTTCTGTTGTGCGTTCTTTTTATAGATTGCCGTATATGTATATTATATAAATCTTTCTGCACAATTATTTCATATAAATAGTGAAATTCCTTGAATTTTTTTTTTTTTTAAATAAAAAAAAAAAAGAATTCAGCTGTCAGAGAAATGATAACTTTGCTCTTTATGAAAAGTCTTATCGTAAAATATGAAATATAAAATCTGATAAGTAAGACATAAAAATACATAACACAGCTTAAAACGCTTTATACAATGTTCTAGTGTATGCGTGTGAACGACTTCTACAGAAGATTTGTGAGTTTGTACCAAACTCATTCTTGGTAATTGTGTGAATTAAAAGGCAGTCAGTCGTATTTACAAGCGAAGAATCGAACAAACCAAAAACAAATTAAATGATGTCACATGATGAACTCTCAGGAGCATTGCTTTCCCTTCCTTGTCCTAGGCCGTAAGATAAGCGGCATAATGATCAGACTCGTTTGGTAAAAGCATTATTGATAAAGTTTATAGTTTCATTAGGTTGTGTGGAAGGAAGATGACTGATGGCGGCCTGCTTTAAATCTACCTAAGATGTATTTTCGTTATTGAAAATACTTGATTAAAACTCGACTCCTAGAGTGCACATACACTTTTTTCTCACTTCTAGGTATTATCGGATCCGGAACATTATGGAGTGTATGGCATTTTCAATTGCTATGCTATATCGTTCCGGCTTTTATGCAAACATAGCGTACACAAATTTTTGTGAAGGCGAGTTTTGATGACACATTTGGATAATTTGGAAACATTGTTGAAATCCCGAACGATCGCCCCAGATAATTCCAAGTGAAAACACAAGTGAAATCAGTTAACCAATCCTTATTTAATATGATTATGGATGACAAGCCACTTTGAGAATTTCTTAAGTCCAATGGCAATGGCACATTATCTAAGCGGATGTTCTAATTAAATTAAAGAAAAAATTGCGCTTGAAATAGTTTCTTGTTGTATTCTGGTCGAAAATGACTTCGACTACAACAACTGTCCAATCAATATCTTGAATTTTTTTCAGAATAAAGAAAATTCCGTCGGTAAAATTGAGATTTGCGATATTTCAGTTTATCTGTACTATTCTAAGCTTGTAATAAACAAAAGCACGTTGAGACCATTCTCCAATTTCGAAACAGGTTAAGCGTTTTCAATGTATCTTGTCTACGCTTTTCGAAGTAAATGAATACTAAAATTTTCGGGCTTTCACTTTCACAAAAAAAAATTTTTAATTTATCATGGCTTAGAGGAGGATGCTTCAGATACGCTATGAAGTATATATATCTTTGATTATCATAAAATTCTCAATCGCTTTAAGTATGTCCGTCTACTATTTTTCAAAAGGAACAAAAATTGGGTTTTGCTCACTATTTATAAACTACAGCATCTAAATCTACAAAAATTAGAACGTATATTCTATGTGCGGTGCTACAGAACTTGTACACAAATGAAAAAAAATCAGCAATGTGTACCCAATATTCTAGTGTATTAAAATGTAATTTTTGTACAATATTTTTATAACGCGCAAAATCAAGCTTCAAAAGCCCTATTAAGTATATAAATTCTTTGCCAGTTTGAAATTCGAAATGCACCTGAGCATGTCCGTCTGCTCGTTTGTCCATCTGTCCATTTGTCCATGTCCCCAATTGTGTAGTATCTGTGGTGAACATTCTCCCGTTCGCAAGAAAGAAAATATTACGCAAAAGTTTGCAAAAGAATTTGCAAACGATCCAAACCGGTCAAAGCACACGTTTACAACATGCATACACCTAGGCAACAAAAAATGTAAGCACCTGCGCTTTTCGTATTTTTCGCTTGTTACCCGTAAAATACAGCATATAAATGATATAAACTTCCAGTTTTATTCTGGAAATAGCAAACCAACCACGCCCACCCAAAGTTATAGACTATGAAAATGTAGGTCGTTTCTTTTTTTTTGTCGGTACGACCGAATATAATTTTGTTACCTGTTTATATAAAAAGATTAAAGTGTCATATATCATGTACCATACATAAGGTCTTTAAATAAGAAGCGTCATTTTAAAATGATAATGAACGGTGTAACACAACCATTTCTTTTATAAGCTTTGTAGCAAGTAGCGGCGTCCTGCTGAAAAAGAACATCGTCTACATTGACAGCGTCACTTCCATGGCAAAAAAAGTCTATTGTTTGAATTGGTTCATCTTGAAGCGCCCATAGAGTCGATTGCTGTTTAATTTCCGGCCCACGCACATAGATCCATGATTCGTTACCTATTACAATATTATGTACCTCTTTTGAACCACGATTTTGCATTTCTTAAGCATTTGCTTGCACCAATCGATATGAGCGTCTTTTTGAGGCTTTTTAAATGAGAAAAAACCTTTTGCAAGACTAGGTGATTATGCAATATCTTATGTTTGCCGGTTGAACAAATGCTTATGCCAAGTTACCTCGGTCTACGCAGGCTTGTCTTAATAATTCAGGTCGAAAGCCGTAAAAAATCATTGTACGACAAATTTTACGAGTTCATTTCATTTGTTCATTGAGGCACAAGTCTTAAATCCCTGGAAACAACACTAATTGGGCTGAAATGACAAAATTTTCCCAGGAAGGCTATGATTAACATTAAACATTAAATTTTCCAATGGACACATTTACCTATATATATATGGCGATAAAATACCAATGTAGCTAGCTTTTGTGCTTACTAATCTTACATAAGCTGTGTATGGAAGACGAAAATGGATGGGCCCACTTTGTTCCCATTTCTAATAATATACCATACGTGCAACTCGACGTACAACGAGTGATATTTGATCTTTGTTCTACCAGCTAAAGTGGTAGCCAAAATTTAAACGAAAATATTTTGAATTTTGTTTACTGTAATAATACGAATTTAATTATTTCGTGTATAGATCCATGTCACTCACGTCCACGAATGTCGTTGAGCTTGTTGTACGAAAGATTTGTAAAAATTTGCAATGGTTTTTCCAAAGCCTTTGGCTTAGAAACTATAACATGTTGACAGTAACAGTAACCGCCTTTTAAACTATAACTATAAGCATAAAAAAAAACTTGACTGTTTATAAAATACAAATAGATTGTACACTGGATTATATAAGGTAATCAAATGTGGCTCATGAACTTCAGGTCATTGAAATGTATATGCTATTTAAAAAATATTATGTACAAGATATTTAGAGTAAATTGCGCTATGAGATTATCCTTCATCTTATGATTGTGTTAATGATGATATGTTCTAATCCATAGGGTGTGTTACAACTTATGCGGAACGCAATTCTAATGGAAAATATAGATTTATAATTAAAAATGTTAAGGTTTTTCGTGTATGTATACAATTGGCACATCCGGTAAGGCTTTGTTGGCGCACAAGTACTGTAATATTGTTCGAAAAATCAGCATCCACTTGTTGTTCCGTAATCTGCTCAGTGATTTTCAATTGCTGCTCGAGATCGGAAGACTTCACTTCTTGACTCAATTGTCAATTGTAAGCATGAAGATGCAAATCTTCCATCAAGATACCGCTACAAGATAGAGAACTTCTCGAAATGTCCATTTCTTGAGTACGGTGCAGCAGCAGCATTTATGTCTTTATACTCTTAGTTACACTCTCACGAACTGTTTTGATGGTTATGTGTCGAAAGACGGACAAAGTGTTTTAGATCATTAATTAATTCAATCTCCAAATTTTTTAATTAATCTTTACACAGTTGATGAAATCAAATATGTAAATATTCTCACTCTCTTGCGTAAATGTTGCGGTGCCCTATATTTTCAAGATTTTTTGAAAAGTCTTACAAGAACACCTTCATATTCTTAAAAAGTCAAAAAGTTCAACACTTTCTTTAAGATTAACATAACAATGGTAAGAATTCTGTTAAACGAAGTCTCGAAGGGATTTAAGTCAAAATGTTGTTAAAATAAAACTTTTCGAGAACTTTTTTTAAAAAATATTATAAACAAAACATGACTTTATGTAAATTAATTAACATTCGAAAGGACAACATTTTCACACTATGTCATAAATGAGGTCAATAAAACGAAACTTTGCTTAGCTGTCCTGTAAAAAAATGAAAGAAGAAGCAATTCTGTCACAATAATTCAAAAAATTTAAAGCCATACATAATAATAATAATGTGTGGATAGCGAAAACAACAAACAACAAACAGTGCGTGATTTGCAAAAAATTTTACAATATAGTGAGGATCTGACTTATAACTGTCTTCACTGTTATACAATTAGTGAAGTGGAAAAACAGTCTAGCAAATGTTGTCGAATTATTTGCGAACAATGTGGCGTAAATCAGTACAAGGAGTGGAATGACTTTTGTATTTTATGCAATAATTAATTGAAACGTCTTTTCATTACCTTCACAATATTTTTTTATTTTGTATTTTGTACTTCAAATCTTCCCATATTTGATTTTTTTCTTTTAAAAGTACCTACTGCCTACAACACACTACTGTAAAGGATTTGCATCAATAGCGTTTCTTTTATATTCATAGGGTTTTATTTGTATTTATAGCTTTTTTTATCGTGTCATTTATAATAAAAAAGATTTGTTATAAAACAATATATTCTTCGTTAGAATCTTTGTAAATAATATAAATAGTAATCATTTAGTAGAGTTGTGTAAGTCGTGCAGATAATTTTATATAAATATTACGAACGAAATTCATAAATAGTGCAAATAAAATTGAAATTCGTTAAATGGTTTTTATTTTTCTAAACCATAAGTTATGTTTTTCAATAAGAGGGAATAATATTAAAATATTAAAGAAAAATAATTTTTTAAAAAAATACAAAAGTTTGTCTGGTGTCTTTTTTTTTCAGGAAAGTCTTATTTCGTCCACGTTGTTATGTTTTCACAAACGCTACAGCGTAAGTGTGCTCTTTCTCTCCATCGTATCGTACAACAAGCAAATATATGTTAAATACTTAACATGCATTATTGCCTATAGTTATTTATCTAGATGCAAAATATATGCATATATGCACATATACAAGGAATAAATAGAAAGGAGTAAAACTGCCAAAGAATTTGTTTTTCGGCAATCATGCTTTACGTTATCAAGTGCAACATACATAGAAGAAGAAAAAAAACGATTCAATATTTGCAAGCGCAATGAATGCCTCTGTTTGCATTCGTGTACGCACTAAATCCACGCATGAGTACAATGCGACGAGCAATGAGAGAGAAACATTTCTGAAGTCTCAACATTGATTATGAGCATTGTACAGCAGCAAGTAGTAAAGAAAAATCAGTTAAGTTCACTTCTCGTAATATATATGTATGTATAACTATTTAGGTACATATATTTATTATTACATGTGTGGTTTTCTAACCAAGATTTATATTTTTGAACTAATTTATGGGAAAACGTAACAGTGTCTGCAACGGCAGTCATAGTTATTGTATGTCATTGCTTTTATATAGATAGATATTTCGTTCTTTTCATATCATTTTTCAAAATTAGGAGAACAAAAAAATAAAAAAAAGGAAGCGAAAAACGTCGAAAATAATAGTAAATAACATATTGCTGTTCACTGTTGCTAGAACATACGCATTGTGCTAGCAATGCACGTACGACGCAATTTCCCAATTTTTTTTTTCCCGCAAATCCGCCTGCAAATCTAATTTATATACCACATGTATTTCTCACTTGCTAGACATTGTATATAAATATATAAAAGTAAATAAATAAAAATTCATTTCTGATTTTGCTGTTTTAGAAACATACATCGGTAGTTTCCTCCCACTGTCGCTTTGTGTAAAATTCGTTATTTACGCATTCTCTGTTTCGTCCTCCCACAATTCCTTATAAAAATATTAGATCAACATACGCAGAAATAGAAAAAAAACGACTTGATATTTGCAAGAGCAACAAATCCCCGTGCTTACATTCGTTGACGCACAAATCCACGCATGAGTACAATGCACTAAGCAATGACAGAAAAAAACTTTGCCTAAAGTTTCAACATTGATTGTCAGCTTTATTTGTACAGTGGCTTATATTATGAAAAGAAATTTTCAAAGTCCCATAAAAAGTTTCTCAGAAACTACTTTCAGGATATTTTTATTTTACTTGTGCGATATTTTCATTTTATTTTCATGATATTTTTGTACCCATCACCGAAGGATGAGTGATATATTAATTTTATTAGAACATTTTCAATGTCCAGAAGAAAGCACCAGACACCCCACAACGTATACATATTCGTAATCGGCATGAAATTCTGAATTGATTAAGCCATATCCGTCTGTCTGTCCGTCTGTGCAACGTCTGTTGTAAACAATTTCCTGATCGCAAAAATGAAGCCATCGATTTAAAATTCGGCAGAAACATTGGAAGTTGTTGGTATTAAAAATGAGCCAAATCAGCGGAAGGGCGCGCCTAAAGTACTACGTAAAGCGAGGACATCTTTGTTTTTCAAAATATAAATAAAAAATTGTTTTTTTGCTCATTACTAATAAACTACTATTTTATGGGCGACCCTGTAGTAGCTGCGGAGTGGGAAAAATCGGCCACACCTACCCAATTTTGTAGTATGTCAGAATTTAATTTTTTCTCTAAAACCCTTATGACGTAAACTTTAAAAACCCCATAGTGTATGAATTGTTGGCTGCTTTCAAATTCGGAATGAATCTAAGCATGTCTGTCTGTTCGTGTGCCCATCTGCCCGTCTGCCCCTCTGCCCAACTGCGTAGTACCACGGGGTAAACGTTCTCCCGTTCGCTTGCAAAAGAATTTCCAAAGAATATGCCCGCAATGCCCGCACGCCCGTGTAACAAGAACTATGAACACTTTTGCTTTGCATATGTTTTGCATACATACACCACATAAATTACTACTTTTACTTTGAAAGTAGGAAAAATCAGCTGCTCTCAACCAATCTTATAGAGTATGAAAATTTAGTTCTTTACCTTTTTTTTTGGAATTGCGAGGCTGGGTATAAAAGATTCGGTCACAACCGAATATAATTTGCTTACTTGTTTTACAGTTTTAGTACATTTAGCTGAAAGAAATTGTAGCGAATAAGCGGCGAATGTATTTGAAAGTCTCGTGGTGTTCTCTTGTCAAATGTCATCGAGACGACAGTTGGGTTGACATTTTAAAAATCGCGCGAAAATGACACTTTTTATTAAAAGACCTTATACAGCCTTTTGATAATAATTGTTTCGCGATTGTATTCCGTAGCAAATGTAAGTGTTCAATATTTAGTTTACTCCTTCCTTCGATCGTTTTGGACGAGTCTTGTAATTTAAGTGATCTATGTAGCCAATTACGATTAAGAACTAGATGTGGTAAATAATTATTATTATTATCTATTATAAAAATATAGCCAGAGAATAAATTCTAAGACTAAAGTCTTAAAGTACTAGAGCATCTAAGGATGCCCGCTTCATTAAAAATTCTAGCTCACTTGAACCCACGACCATTGAGTTGCTAGTCGAGACTCTTTCCTACTCGGCCACTCAGGCGGATGTGGTAAATAATTAATTTCAAGTAAATTTCAAATAAATAATCAACTTTAGATAAAGCGTGTTAATGTGGAAATCATTGAGAGAATTACGTAATACTTTCCTTCCTTTAGATGTCTGTTTTTGTTTCTCCCATAATCCCTCGTTTTTCACATAACAGTACAATGAGATTTAAGGTTTTTCTAATTGCATAGTGTGTGCATATGTGTACGTAAATATACATGCTTATATGATGATTCAACTGTAAGCTACTATCAGAATGTCATGTTTTGTATTGCAGAAGAGTTTGTGTTTTTACTTTAATTGTGTAGTGGTGATACATACACCTTTGCAAAACTGAAACACCACTTTTAAGGTACTTCTGTGAATCTATTTCATATTGAGGCAATAACATCGCACTTAAAGTACTGTTTGTACGCAGGATGATATAAATACGCTCAGCCTTGACGAACATGTGGGTAATAAGTTACCTATCGGCAATATCGGTCCTGTTATACGCCTTTATGCACATATATATAAAATTCGCATATATAACGTATTGTATGTATTACATATATATTATACGATGCTAACGTATTTCTATTTGGAACTTTCTTGGATTCGATCGAGACATTACAGGTGAATTTGGTATTAATCAAGAATGTATATATGTATACATTTTATGGAGTCTTTGAAAGTATCTTCTGGACATTGCAAACGCTTTGGCGGAAAGAATATACTCTTCATCCTTCGGTATCGGGATGCATATAAAAAAACATCGAACAATTGGAGAAGCTTTTGACTGATTTTCTCATTCTCTTGAATGAGACTGTTAAACGAACGGATAAAGAGTAAAAGTGACAAAAAAAGGGAAAAAAATTTTTATTACTTAGTTCCGGGAATTATTGACCTATATCTTGTGTTAAGATACTAAAACATTTTAAGTTAGGAATGAATTTTATTATAAATAATGTTGACTTGATTTTATTGCATTCCTTTGCTCTTTGGAAAACATATTTGAAAATTGCAATGATTCGTATTTATTTATTAGTAGCCTTGCATGTCTGCATTTGGTTAAATTAGAATTACTTTAAAAATAAATAACAAGATGACCATTAGAAATCTTTTGATTTCAATAAACTTAACAATAAACTAACTGTAAACGTTGACGGCAGCTTCGCAAATGGTTCAAATCATTAAAACTGTTAGGAGAATAGGTATGAAAATTATTGAAATTGAAATCACTATGGCGTACTTTTAAAGAATGCTCCGGTTAAAGCGACTGCTGAAGAGCTTGACATAAACACACGGACCACGTTAAAAATTAATTGCATAAGTAATGCAATAAATCATTAAATGCATATTTTATTTGTTTATGCCACCACATAAGAGAATAAAAATTCCTCTCTCGGACACATGTGTTTCGCAGTGTAAAACATGGTTAAATCTTATTTATAAAAATTGTACCATAAACCTATAAGAAAATTATATTCGGTTCTAATCGAATCTTATTTTACCCATTACAGTTATCCTAGAAAAGCCAAAGAAAAAGTAAAAGAATTAAATTTTCATGTTCTATAATATGAAGTGGACGCGGCTGATTGTTCCTATTTTTAAAATAAAAGATTTTGTCTTTTGCAAATTTTTAGGCGATTTATTTTTTTTGCGGACGGAAGAATGTTTACCACAGACACTACACCTTAGGACAGACGGAAATGTTTATATGCATTCCAAATTCCAAACTGGTCAAGAATTTATATACTTTGTGGGGTTTTTGGGGCTTGGTTCTGCGCGTTATAAAGGCATTGAAAAAAAAAGGTTATTTTTAATACACTCCTGTATTAGGGAGGAGTTATTAATTTTTGCAAAACGAGCAAAAAGCCAAATTTGAGCAAAAACACAATTTTTTTTCCCTTTGAAAAACAGAGGTATTTTCAGTTTACATGGTGCTGTGAGCGTGTCCTTCGATCCATTTGGCTCATTTTTAATACCAAAGTGGTATGGAAAAACACCCAAGTTTGAGACAATTTTTCGTTAACATACCAAATTTCAAAAAAATTCATTAAAAACAGCTCCCGAAAAAAAAATTTTTGCGTTTTTTTTTTGCTCATTCGTCAGGTATTTTCATATAGATTCCTAAAAATATTCACAAAAATACTTTACGTTTTTTAATGTGGACGGAGCGGACTTGCAAGTCTAACTAACTTCTTTTTCTTAACTTTAAACATTTAACGGAGCTCTACTAAGGTATATATGGCAAGTCTCTTCGCTACGTAAATTCGAATTTATCTTCACACACTTACCCTAATGCATGTTATTCCCCTGAAGTGTACGAAACATAGTTTTTAGAAGCTTTAAATAGTTCGGCGTCTGTGCCAGAAAAAAGCCAAAGGCCGGAAGTAATACTTTTGTTGGATAACTCCTAGGGGATCATGATAGGAGAAGAAAAATGAAGAACTTATGATAATGTCAAACGAAAAAAAATTTGCAGGCCGGGCGTATTATTAAAACCGGCATCTTTATTTAGAGGGACTAGTTGGGTAGACTGTGTTGTTTATTATTTGCTCAAATCCAACGAAACTAAATACTACTAATAACAATTGATGCAATTGTGGTGCTCGTTAAAGAAAAGACGACTGTAATATGTGAAAAGGCAAGGGTAGTTGATATCTCAGTATGACGACACATGACCTCATATTGCAAAACTCATTCATAAATAGCATTAGAAGACCCGTTGTCCTTTTGGCATAATGTTCGTATTCCACATCAGAAAGATAGTATAGTTTTGTAGCTAAATATGGACGATAGTTTGGATGAATTATTTCTCTTTTATCATTTCGTAATTCTCTAAATATATAGCCGATATTATTTACGATCAGATCTTATTAGCTGGACTTTTTTTGAGGGGATCGGGTTTATGCGAACAATCCTGAAACTTTTGACCCTTTTAAGTTATGACCGAATTATTGGATACATATGTACATGGGACATATATGTGCACACAAGTCATCTAAAATTACCTCCGAAGGATCTAGTCCTGTAAGACATTCCCAGGAGGACACTGAAGTGAAGCTGTATTCCAAAGATCATGGCAAGGTACGAACAATATATTGAAAAAAATTTTCATTCAAATCTTAATCAAAAGTTTGTTTTATTTACGTTTACATTCGGAACCACAAAGTGGATAACCGTGTACAAGGCGTAATTATTGAGTTACGTTTTGTTTAATTCAAAATAGACAGACTGTCTATTATTTATTTTATTCCTTTGTTGCCATCGGAAAATATGCCGCGATAGTTCTTTCAAATACACAAGGAGCCAAGAAAAAAGAAAGTAAATAAAAATATGGATTTAAACGCAGTCATCTATCTACAAATGTTTGATGCAGTAACAATCGAATCGACTGACTAACGCAAAATAAGGATTAACCAACAAGTTGAAGCACGTTGAGACAGTAGATTTAGTGATGACATATTGAAAGATGTGGAAACAGTTTTTCTTTTACTGCTTGTACCCTACACCACTTGAGGTACAGGACATATTAAATTAAATTTGTGTGGACGTATGCAACACCCAGAAAGACTTGACGAAGACCCATCTTTCATTATATCGAACGATACAGAAAACTATTTTGAATCGACCTAAGCTTGTCTGTCTGTTTGACTGCTGTCTATCTATTTTTTACAGGTCTAATATTTTAGGATATTTTGATGGAACTTGGTACACATTGAAATTGAAAATGGTTCAGATCGTTTTACTTTTTCGATCACTCTGCATATGACGCCGTATTTGAATGAAAAAAAAAATGCAATTTTCAAAACTTTTCGACATAGTAATATTTTGACATACTAAATTGGTGTAAAACTTTGGCTCGGCTGGAGCAATTTTCTGAACTCCCTCTCATACGACAACTGTATGTTTATATGATGAAGGTGTATAATTTTCAATATTTCATGGTGAAAATTGGTTCATAACTAAAACTGGACTAAATTGGCAAAGTAAGACACCACCGCATATACGGATTCTCGTGAAATGTAAACCCTTAGATGCCAAGAAGGCCTAATTGTTAATGTTTTATAATGAAAATTCGTTCGTGATAGTAATTCGATATGAAAATTAACCAAACCAAATTTGAGCCACATGTGTTTATTACTTGGACCCCGCTCCACGTAACAATTGTGTTTTTTGGGAAGCTGTTGAGAAAAAGGTTTAATTTTTAATATTTCATGATGAAAACGGTTGGGAATTTGAATCACATGAGTCTATTTTTAGATCTCAACCTGTACAGATGTTATGTTGTAAATAAGACCTTTATACGGAGAGAAAATCTAACTTCTAGTTTTTTATAACGGAAACTGGAAAATAATAAAGTTTTTGGGAAGTCAATTAAGTGAGCTATATTTGGGCCATGTTGTGCTTTGGACATCCTCTAATATATGGGCTTTCATAAAAAATACGCCGTTGTATGAAAATAATCCATAATTTTCGAAGTATTATTGCCACAATATCTGATGGCCAGCCTTGCCCGACTGTAATGTTCGTACTTGTTTTAAACGAAAGTATTTTGAAAAATAAGAGCCGTTTAATTGTTTCTTTTGTATTGCAATGGTACGAGATTTCCTATAGTGGCAGAAACTGGCTTGCTCTATTACCGTTTACGAAAAAGAAAAAACAGTTCTCGAATAAATGTAATTTATTTTCTTTGTGTTTGCCGTAAGGCGATTGCACGTATTTTACTACAAAAATTGGTTAACTTTATTGATATGAAAAATTTGAGAGAAACATATTTTATTGTATGTTTGATTAAATTGTTTGTTTGAATTCTAGCACAAGTACATTTTTTCGGTTTTTCTTTTACACACCACATCGAAGGATGCAGGTATACTGGATGTACCCATCGTTCCGTTATATTCCAGTATATTTATTCGTATGTATTCTTCGTTCTATAATAATCTTCTTCTTACTGCAAAATTATTTAATAACTGTCGTTGTCGTCGTATTGTATCGTAACGCTCGTACATCGTCATATGCGTTTTAAATTACGTTTATGTGCAACTTTGCAATGCCTCCTAGGCAATTGTAGAGATGGAAATCCTTTTTTATTGTACTCTACCTTGTTTATGCGCGTAAGTCTTGAGGCAATTTTGACAATTTTCGAATTTAAACTGATGAGGGCGACCAAAAAAAATATGTAGACAAACTTTTTTTTTACTGCAATGGTAATTGTAATACATGGTTTGGTAGATTGGTAGACAGACTTTCCTAGACCGCATGCCGTATTCCCATCATATGTATTTTGCGGTGGTCTCTCTGATGCATATTCAAATATTTTCGAATCATCTGACAAATTTAATATGTCTGTTGTTATGGGAAATAGTTCGATGCTTTTAAAACCTATTAGGTAAATATCATACAAAAAGTCCTTACATTTGTGAAAATGTACGGCAAAATCTTTGCAATTAAAATATTTAATATATGTTTTTTCATTTTACTCGTGCTATTTACATGTTACATAAGGCTTTTTGAACATTTTATTCGATAAGAGATTTAGTTTTCTGTCTCACAAAGTCCGCAAGTCCTTCATAAGGCGTAGTAATTTAAGGTTGCAATTATTGTGCTTGAATACATGCTCTTCCCCATTAATAGCTTTGTTTATTATTCCGTTCCCCATAGAGAATGTATTATATCTAACGTTTAGTTAATAATAAGATAAAAAAAGTAAAAACACTGTAGGTTGGCACGGCCCACTATTAAATACCTACGCTGCCATAGAGTTATTAAGATAAAGTGTTATGAGGAAAATGGTCGAAAAAGTGTCCGATCTACACCATTTTCAATGCCGTTCGTCCTTAGGTCTGGGTACTAAGTTTGATCAGCATATATCGAAAATTGCAGCCTGTAGGTTGAACACAAGGAAACAAACAAACAGACCGACAGATAAGATCACCTGGATATCTCTGTATCCTTCTGAGCATTGCATACGTCCGGGAAAACTTAATGTACTATTGTATCACAAGTGGTGTATTTCGTAAAATGTTATCATGAAATGCGGTCACGAACGACTCCGAGAGTGTAAAGAGTATGTATTGCGTGCGTAGAAAATCGCATGTGGACATACGTAGGAGCCTAAGAAACCACAGAAATTCTAGCTGCGAAAAGTTGATCACATAATCGACTTCAATTCCGAATAGATCAAAATAACATTTTTGATCACGATATCACCGAAGTAAGTATATCACAACAAATTGTTTTTGTAAGTTTTGAATACGTTTAGTAGTGTGGTCGAAAAAAGTTTTTCTCCGGAAGCGTTATTCCCTCTGTTTAATCTTAGGGAAGGTGAGCTAACGAACATATCATTGAGAGATTCGGAAGTTGGCTGCTTGCAAAGTTTTTTATTAAGCAGTTAGCTACTATGAAGGGCTAAGCTTTAACACAGGTTATGTTGCTCTAGTCGATATTTCTTCTTGGATGACAATCAAAGATGTATGGATTATTCAAATGCAAGAGTGGCTGTATGCCGTGTAATGCTGAATATCTGAAGACGTTATAGTCCACACGGATACCGTGTGCATTTCCCGATATATGCTGGATGTTGGTGTGGAAGCGACGGATTCCTGATAACTGACTGCGGCTCTGCGGGGAATATCGTGCTAGTTGTTGTTACTCCATAATCGTGACGCCACAAAATCCCTAGATGTGCTCGATAAGTCTGTCATTTCCCAGAGGGGAGAGATTGAACCATAAACAATTTCTCATATCTGACTCATCTGTCTGCCTAAGCAGCACTCCGATTCTTACCATCATGTGTACTTTTCGTTGCCAAAAAGGTTGAAGATGTCTTGGCTAACAATGGACAATAGCTTAAATAAAATATCCTTAATAATTTTTTTAGTGACGTTCGGTTTATTGTTCATGCGTCTACGATTGACAACAATTTATGCGATTTCTAAATAATTCTTTGAGCGCGCGTGCGAATACATAATTTTTTCTTAAACGAACATAGCTTATTTAGGGCCACGAAACACTCTTTAAGCGACACGCTTGATTAGAAGATGAATTAGTTGCCTTTAATTAATATATAATTTATTAATTGTTGGTTAGATTACGATTTGACCGATGTTTTCATTTCGTTTCATTAATCATACCATCGTTTTATATCAACCGTTTTTTTTTATTTGCTCTGCTAGTTAGTAGTTCACGTATCTAAATCCAGTGATTAAACTTAAGTGTCAGTGCAAGTAACCACCGAACGTTGTTGTTGTTCTTTTCTTGTTTATATTTTTAGTTGTATGTAGCCGTGACATACTAGTATCTACCTGCGCAATTTTGAAAGAACGTTCATTTTAATAATTTATACTACAAGGACATGAGTTTTTATGTAAAGCAAAAGTTAACCGAACATAAGTGAGACCAATGGAAAATTGTTGTATTAAGTAACTTTCATTTTAATTAACCCTTATAGTGGCGCCTGATATGTTGAAACACTGTTTACCGTTTGCTGCAATAATTGATTAGAATGAAATTTTCTTCATTGTGGCACGACGAAACAAACACTTTCATGACAGTAATATTAAATTCTTAATTGCCTGTCATAAAGTCGCTAACAAAATATACTCGGTATGAAAAGAAGAAAATTAAGTATGTTCGCGTGTGTGTCTATGAAATATGAAACAATAAATAGTACGACTAAGAGTAAACAATGATTAAATAAGAAACTTTTTTATAGTATCTTTTAACAAGCAAACACCTAACAAACATATTAGAGCATATAGCGATATCAACGTAAAACAATGCAAATAAAATACGGACTCGTTATGAATGCCGTAGATTCCCTCTATAGTAATAACAATATTAAATGAAACTAGTTAATACATTTATTTACTAAACAAAGAATAATTAAAAGGACAAGCCCAACATGTTCAACACACGTAGAATACATTCGCTCGATAAATTAAATAGAAAAAAGAATACTTTTCTTTCTCTTATTTTCTCTTTATTTTAATTCATAATGTTTTAGTTTTTTTTTCTTCTGAAATTATTTTTATATTGACTGTGTAGTGCATATTTACGTATATATATCTGTATTTTATATATATATATGCATATGTATAAATTTTATATGTATATGTATATATACTAATTAAATTATGAATAATTTAAATACGAATGTAATGAATTTTTAGCTGAAGACCAATGTCAATATCTTAAAGTTAATTTTGATTATTTACGCATAGGAATGATTTTGTTTCCTTTCTATAATATTAAAACTTTATGGTGTCAGTGAAACAAGCGTTCATTATTACAGGCGTTCATATTCACTCACTGACGATTATTTGATTACGTTGTATTCTCGAGGCGAGCGTTAGTCGCTTCAAATTGTATTTATATTCGCCGGAAAGTTCGATTTTCGTTTCGTTTATTAAAAGTTCATAAATTTACTCAAACAAGTAATGGGTATACATGTCCAAAGGGTGTGAAGATAAATTCGAATTTAACTAGCAAAGACACCTACCAATAGTAAATAATTCCAATTAAAATCCAGTTGGATTTTGAAATTTGTATGGTAGCGTAAAATGCATTTGGGAGAACACCCAAATTTGAGGCCCTAGTGCGGCCAAACTAGAAAATATCACCTATATCACTTATATCACGTGAATCTCAAATCTGGACACGCAAAACACAAGCACTAATTACGACCGCTGATCAATAAAAATGCCAAAATACTTAATTAATTCAGCGTTGAGTAGTGTAACTAATACAACTAATACAACAGCGCTGCACTTAACTACACTACAGTACATTGTATACTACAGTATATAGTATTCTACAGTATATAGTATACTACAGTATATTGTATGCTACAGTATATTGTATACTACAGTATATAGTATACAACAGTATATAGTATACTACAGTATATTGTATAGTACAGTGTGTAGTATAGTACAGTGTATTGTATATTACAGTATATTGTATACTACAGCATATAGTATACTGCAGTATATTGTATACTACAGCATATAGTATACTACAGTATATTGTATACTACAGTATATATATATATATATATAAGCACTAATTTTACAACCGCTGATCAATAAAAATGCCAAAATAATTGCAAAAAGCGCTGCACTTAGTTTAGTTTATTAGTTTATGAAAATTCTTTCTTAGTTTATGAAAATCATAAATGGAGTTGCAAAAAAGGAGCAAATAGAAGATCGCTCAGAATAAGAGCGACTCATTTTTTCTATTTCCAAAATAAAAGTTTTTGTCGCGTAGACGTATGGACGTTGTAGACAAGTCCTTTGAAAAGTTAAGGCCGCTTCCAAATACTTTTGCAAATTTGTGAGCGATAGTTTTATTATCGCTAATGGGAGATGCGGACAGATGGATAAACGAACAGGCGGACGTTATAAACGTATTGAAAAAAAAAATTGAATTTTGATACACTATCCTATTGGGTAGGCGTGGTCAATTGTTCCTATCTTTGTAGGCGTACATCAGTATCGCCCATAGAATATGCGTTCAAATTTTTGTACATTTATCTGATATAGTTTATAAGTAATGAGCGAAAACCAAAATTGTACTCCTTTTGAAAAACAGAGCTTTTCTTTGCTTACGTGGTGATGTTGGCGTGCCCCTCGCCCCATTTGGCCCATTTTCAATGCCAACTTGCGTAAAAGAACTTCCCCTCATTTTTGCAGCCAGGAGAAGGTTTGCATGGATATTACACAGGCGGACATGCTTAAATCGATTTAGGATTTGATGCTGATTGAGAATATATATCCTTCGTGTGATGTCTACAGCTTCTTTCTGGACATTGAAAGCGTTTTGGCAAAATGAATATATTCCTCATCCTTCGCATTGGGTATAAAAGCGCCATCCGATTTATTGCGAATCTTAAATATTCGCGTTCAATTTTTAGATCGCAGTTTGCTAAACCTTATTAGCTTTTAATGAAGCAAGCACTTTAACTTTCATTAATATGGATGATAAGAATGTAGGTATTTCAAGTAGTTTCTCGGCAGAATTAATTTTGTCTGACGAAGTGAAAGTGCCAAAAGTCTAACTACATTTCTCAGTAGCAGCATGTTAATACAAAGTATTAATATGATCCTTTTCTAACCTTTATGCTAATCCGCGTTCTCGGGGGGAAACCGGTTTCTTCCCCTTCTTCCCAAATTCGCACCTTACACCAATGCTTGTTGTACATAATACTAAGTTTATTTTGAAACTAAGATTAAATATGTATGTATATTATTATATTATTTTGTATGAATATAAGTCGCTCAAATCAAATTTTTATATAATTTAGATATGGTTTTTAACAGGACAAATTGCTGATCAGAAATAACTAAAACAAGTAAAAATGTGAGGTTGTAATTGAAAAGAGAAAGAAAAACGATGGATTTAAATAATGGTAGATGAAGCCAAAGAACATTTAGAGGTTTTTTCTAATTTATCCGCATGAGTAGATGAGCAAGAAAGAATCGCGACTACCAAGTCAGCGCTTGGGGATTCAAATCTCAAGTGCAGTAGAGTTTATTTTGATCACAGCTACAATACGTGCTCAGTAGGTAAAAGTATAACACTTACTCATTGGGCACTCACTCACTAGATTGTCGGCACCACCTCCATGTCTCGTTTCCTTTGTTTATTTTTTTTTCTGATCGACATTATGTTACATGAATAGGAGAAATCTGCCGACTAACTGGTAACATTATTAAAAAAAAAAAAAAAAAAATTCAAGATATCAAGCAGACAAGTCTGGAGACAAGCCTGGAGACGATTCCACTCTTCGCGCTTATTAAGAATATTTGTACTTCGTGAGGCTTGTGCTGCATACGCCCATATACGACAGATATTTAAAAAATCTAATCTACACACAATGATGGGTGAAGACATATCCTCACCTCTACGTATCCTATCACCACTGGAAACTGATCATTCATATGATCATAAATTAAATGCAGAATGCAAATATTTCGATTAATGTGTAGACAGTGGTACGGTAAGTATCTTAACCTTAAAATAGCTGCAATCTTTACCCACCAAGTATTGCAAATAAAATCAGTGCTTACATCTCTTTCCGGGCCAAGGTATATAAGGTTTGCCGCGGTGTTTGCAACTTTCACGTCTTATTATATCAACGCATTGCCGACAATTCTTCTCTCAATCACGTATTTTTGCATTCAACGTATAATTCATTATTTTTTAAATATTGTTCCAAAATTTGTTATACCGTCGTGTTTTGACGCAAGGACGAGCACTATTGAAAAAGGATAGCATCGTATCGTTTGGAAAAAGTGGCTACACGAAATAATTTGCAAGTTTCTCGACCACAACCACCATAATATATTGTTGTGAAAAATTCGGTTCAGACGAGCCAATTTTTTGAAAACTTTTCTTATGCATTATATAATTGTGTGTACGAAAAATGAGGCCTTCTACGGTGACATTTTGTGATCAAACTTGTTTCATTACAATAATTTGACACAAAGATAAACTGCACTGAATTTTGGCTTTTGCACAGAGCAATTTCTTGGATACGATCTCATTTATGGTTCTCATGAAGAGTAAACATGTATAGGGCAAGAAAGTCAAACTTGTAGTATTTAATCAGTAGAGTTTTCCACGCTCATATATACTCTAGTATGTATTCTTCGGTGTATTGCGAGTAAAATAACAAAATTATGTACCCGTGTCCTTCGCTAATATATATCTATGTCATAATTATTCGTAATTGAAAATATGAACAAACTAAACAATTACAAAGGAATTTTTAAATTTAACTCTGCACACAATCAAATACTGCTTACGACAGAACTTTTCCAGTTACCGTATATGTATTTCTGTTTCTCAAGGCACCGGCACACTAATGCCATGTAAGAAGACCTTTATGTTAATTAACGAAAAGAGTGTTAAAAATTCTAGATACGTTGGACGACAAACGAACACAAATGCAGTGAATTGAACAACAAAAAATACTTTAGCTACACAGGAATCGGATAACAGTATAAAGTAAAATATTATTGGGAAGAAAATTTTATTAAATTTTCCTTACGAAATTTAGCAGTGAATTGGACTGCGTTTCAAACTGGTTCAGAAGAAAACGATATGTCTTCAAATTTGTAGCTTTCCATCTCAAATTTCACGAAGCTTTCGTTTAATCAAGATCAATTAATTTCTCAACAAAGATTAACATTTCTAGTGATACTACTACTATTGTAACTAGTGCTACTATTTCTACTATTGCTACTATTACTACTATTGCTATTATTTTGGTATTGACTTTTTACATGACTTTGAAAAACGTATCGGAACTTACATTATTGTGTTAAGTTGTTCGACTATCATAGAGAAAAGCTGTTAGAAGGCGGGGCAACTCTGTGAGGTTGAATTAAATTTGCACGCGTCGATTACGCATAATTTCTACGTTTATTGTTGCACTATGGCATTTTTTGCAAATAATAAAGTATAGGTAAATGTAGGAAAGGATAAAAATAAAATCACCAATAATCACATTTCGTTGTAGTGAATGCTAGCTAATGCGAAAAAAGATGACTGAAAATATATTTTTTAAACGTCGTCATAAGATTGGCTTCTAAATTAAATATGCGGCAATGACACAATATGTTGAATTCATGTACTTCAGATATTTAAAAATATATCCAAAAAATGTTAGTTTAAATTGGTTCAACTTCATAATGACAAAGCCAACGCTTTAGAACGATTCTTTAGTATGTAGAAAAAAGTTAAAGTAACGTGCATTTACTTTTCTATCTTGTACGCGAGTTCGTAGAGTTTGTAATGCTTTCGCTTTTCTTAAAAGAGTGTTTTGCTGTGAACTTGCTTCAATTATATCATTTTGTATATGCATCTTTACCTACATTAATTGAATATTTGTGTATGAGTAACGATATGCTATCGGAATGCTTTCAATTTTTAGTTACAATTATGTGGATTGGATTGATTGACTTTAACGATTATAGCGTAGAAGTGTTGTTAAATTACTTATTGAATTCGTTAAGTATAGAGTTGAGGGCAACACATCAGGCACAATAATTATTTATATAATTTAAAATCAATTTTATATAAAAAAAAAACAATAGTTGAAACAATTCATTATTATAGCATTTTGTTTTTATTTAATAATAATTTAGGGATTCTCGTCGTTTCATTCCAGTCATGCTCAAATGAAATCGAAAGGAATTCCCTGTTGTGATAACACATTTGAAAGCAGAAATTTATAACAATTACAATAATAACAGATAAATATAAAAATATTTACCAATTTTATTTAAATGAAAACCTATTTAATCTTTGAGTGATAACAGCGCAGAGGTAAAAGCTGCACTTTTGCTTTTTGATGAGTACAAAGAAGAAAGAAAGAACAAATTTTAAATCATCACAAAATTAACTGTAGGTGTAAAGGTAACGCGGCGAATGAGCAACCTGTATCGAAAATATAAAACAAAATAATAATCCACTTATTCATTTAAAATATATGAAGCACTTAGTATATTAAGCGTATAATGTATTTAAGCACTGATTGTTATATTAAGTAAGTAAGAACATTGTAGTTGAGGAAGGTTGACCATCAGATACCCTACACTACTTCGCCTAGTAGAGTTATCTACTCATTTCGGTAATAACACTTCAAAAATTACGCATTATTTTCATACAATGGCATAGTTTTAGTGAAAGCCCGCACACAGAGGTCCAAACCTCACATCACCTGAGGTGCCCCAAATTGCAAAAGCAAACTGAATTAACTTCCTACAAATTTTATTATATTTCAGTTTCCATCATAAAAACCCGAAGTCAGACTTTTCCTCTCCCGATAAGGATTGGATTTCCTCGATGGCACATGTGGTTCAAAGTTGGTCCACTTAATTTTCATATAGAACTAGAACTTTTAGACCTTTTCCGTCAACATTTCATGAGACTCCTAGTATGTGGTGGTAAAAATAGACTTCCGAGACCAAGAATCAAATTTCATCATGAAATGTTGAAAATGATGTCCTTTCATGATATAAAAATTCAGTTTTTCCATAAATAGTTCGAATTTATCGTAAGGGGCTATATAGGAAGTGCTCGAAAAAATGGATCGATCCGAACCCTTTTTAATAACGCTCGCCTCTAAGTTAAAGCATGTTAGTGTACCAAATTACATCAAAATATCTTAAAAATTCTCTTCTTTAGATTGAAAACAAACACGCTTGGCTAGACAAGCTTAGAATTTTAGCTTAGAATCATTTTCTGAATCGATCAGTATAAGAAGAGGTGGAAGGATATATCTGAAACTCTTCTGGGCCTTACGTATATATAATATACCCTGTGGTATAAATGGTGTAGGATATTAAAAATCACTAAAATAAATATTCTTAAAAGCAAAGACTTATGAAATGAAAATAATTGGGAGAGAAATGGAGAAAACGAAAATGAAAAAAAAGAGAAATAAAGAAACGGAGACAGAGAGAAGAAAAAAGTATCTCTTACTTATAGTTTTACGGTTTGTTTTTCGCTTAGTAAATTTGTACTCGATATGAACAGATATTGTGGTATATGTCAAGTGCAGTTATTAAGCCATAAATTCTCATTTCATAATAATGGGCCGTATTTTCAAGATTTCTACATTCGTCTTTACATACGTACACGTACATATCAATTTAAGCTTGCATTTATGTAAGTGAGGCAGGCTGTAAGGTGTTATGTGTATGTTTATTTCTAGTTCATATTTTATCACGTCAAATTTCCGGTTTACACATCCACGCATATGTCGATGTCATTTAATATTTGTAGTCTTCTTTTCTTAAATGCCGACACATACATGTGTAAAAGTTGACTGCATAATATCAAAAAAAAGTTATATATATATATATATATATATATATAATATCTCTTGTATTATTGTGTAACAGCGCATTCGAGTAAAGCATGCATAACGTTGAGAATTTGTGGATATTGAGAGATTAATAGAGATGAATAACGAAGTCGATTAAATGGATCCAAAATTTTATGTTTCGTATTTAAGGATATATTATCAACAACAAGACATGCATTGAAACGATTGGTGCACCCTTGCAAAATATAAAACTTAATTTTTCTTTTGTCGATCTGAGCAAGTTTATGGATAAAAATGTTGCCTTTGCATCCACATTTTATATTTAGGGAACATGAGAATCTTGAGTTTATTTAAAAGATAAGCTTAACTTTACGCGGAACTCGCGGACTTGGGTATATTCTCTCAATATTTAAGATCCCAAAAATGCTTATCATTGTCCAAGAAATATTGATAGTCGTAACTGAGTCAACTTAGGATCTCAGGCAAAATAATAATATTTACAATTAGTGTTGTTTCTGATAGCTTGACAATCGTAGCACGCTCTCTCTGCTAGAGGATATGAAAACAATATAAATCGTCGTACTTTGTTTTTATTTGTGTGTTTTTGTTTTATGAAAATAATTTATAAAAAGTAGTCTCTTTTTTTTTTTTACCTCCATGGGACATGGGTCCCCGTACACTTTGCGAATTTTTATTTGTGCACCGCTCTTTGTTATTATTCCTGCGCTGTTACTGCGCTATTAAGTTTATTTTTAGCACAAAGTATTTTGAGATGGCCTTGAAGCATGTATGAGCGAATGAGCGAGCTAACGAGTGCGCATTTCATATAATCAGCCAAACACCGATCGACCAGCCAACCAACATCTAAACTATTAGTGAGCGCCACCTCAAGTGTTATTGGTGAACGATAAAAAAATGATTTTATTTATTTATTTTTATTTATGTATGTAAATAACTATAAGATTATACATATAAATATACAAACACGTATACAATATGTATGTAATATTTTTACGTACATTTATTTGTTTATTTAATTGGCTTCCAATTGTACGAGAAATCAACATAAATTGCCTAAATAAAATGTGCATCTGAATGTTTCCATTCAATGTAGTTCTGTCAGTAGTGGCACTAGTGGTACTAGTGTTTAAACATATTCCGAACGCTTAGTTTAGTCATTTCGTCCCGAATTTTTACTGAATATGTTTATATATAATTTCAAATACGATTCATCTGTAAACAAAAGGAAAACAAACGTGTGTGTGCATAATAAATGCCGCGACTGATTCCGATATCAACAAAATTCCGGTATTTCGATTCATTTTAAAGCTATTTCGAGGGCAATTGCAAAGAAAATATTCTAACGGGTACATACCAGCAACAACAGTAGCTTTTAGAAAAGACTGTTTGTTTTAAATTCTAAAATACTCTTGAACAAATTTAAAAAAAAAAAAAAGCACACACAACAGCAACAAAAAAAAAGTTAACATCTTTTAATATTGTCAAGTGTAAAGCTAACATTTACTCATTTTATATATTTTTTAATTTAATATTGCATTTAAGTTTATATTATATTTAAACCCATAGAGTGGCATGTCCATTAGTGTTGGTTGTGTTATGCTGTAATGAGTTAAGCAACATATTTGCTGGGTTGTTAGGCCAGTTCTGGCATATAAAACTTGTGTAAAACTTTCATGTGTATATATATTCAAGATTTTAAATTTTGACTTAAGCATCTATGTTTATACGAGTATCTATATACATATATATATATATATATATATATATATATACACCTATAACATGTTTTTCATCTATATTTTTCAATTTCTTAGTTTGCACTCAATGCACGCTTGCGCCTATTTGTCTGAGTTTATGATTGTCGCCACCGTCAAACAGTCAGCAAACTGGTTACCTAGGTACTGTTACATGTACATGTATGTACAAGATTGCACACTATTAAACAGACACTTGAGACATTTCCATTATTTTCGTCTCTTCAGCTGCCTGTTTGTCACTAGATAAACCAAAAAAAAAAAAAAATAAAAAAAAAAAAAAAACCGGAGTGAGAAGTTGCTGTTGATCTGGTTTCTTGCAGGTGTTTATTGGCATCTTTCATTATGTGCTTTTTTCTTCCTTTTTTTTCTACATGGGAACCATTTACCATTATATACAGAAATTTTAATATCTTAGCCAATATATTACTTGTATATACACTTAAGTGTATTTATTTATTTGATGAAGATTTGTTTCTCTGGATTCAAAAATGTTTTCCTTTTTTCTTAATTACTTCTTCTTTTCTTTGTGTATATTTGCTGGTTGAGTTAATAGTCAACAATAAAGTGATGTAGTCTTATCATCGATGCAAAGAAAAAACAAAATAATATAAAAAAAGGGTAAACAAGACGTGTTGGAATGCATTTTTTAATGTGGCAACTTGCTACTTTTAACTGTCCGTGTGCGCAAGGTTTGCGTGTATAAGTGTAAAGTCTATATTTTTATTCCGCTGTTTTTCATTTCAAGTGTCTGGTATAGTATTGGTACGCTTTCGTTGTTATTTTGTTTGTTCATTCGTTAAATGTTTGCCAAAAACTGGATTTTCTATAAATAGATTGTGGGGAACTGCTTGACAGAGTGCGCCTCATATGAGCCATACGCACAAGTTGACATAAGATACACTTACATACATACATATATCGTATATGATACACTTACGTACATATATATATATATATATATATATATATATATATATAAATATATATGCATACTAGTTAAGTTAAGCCAAAAGTTTGAGAAGTTAATAAAAATTTGATAGGATTTATTATCATAAATGATTGAGCATCGTATTTACAAGTGCTTGGCCAGAATGCATGATATGCAAGGCAGGACCTTATTAGAAGGTATCACTTTAGGCAGTTTAATTCACAGTGGTTTCACACTCTTACCACAAACTGTATGTCAGAAGAAAATGTAAAAAAAAAAAAGGAAAAAGAATAGACCGAGAAAGAAACTTATATATCATCCCTTAGAGCGAAGGACGCGTATCTAAAAGCATTAATGACTCCCCACCATATTTTATATTAAGAATCAATTATTTTGGCGTAGAAAACTTTGTTAGGTCCATCATGACGTATGAATAAACGTTTCATTATACAGAAGAAATGGTTCAACTATTATCATTAGAAGATAGACAAATGGAGTTTTTATTATGCAGTTTCGTGGATCAGTTGACTTATGTCGTCAGATTAAAAGGGAGTAGCGGCAGGCGCCAGTCTATCCGCTTATCAAATATCTTGTTAGAACGCTGAATAGCGTAAGTCTATCACCCAATATACGCATTCGAAAATCGCCTGTTATTGCCTTAAAACAACCGTAATTTCTTTATGATCACTTGCTGATCACAATGTTAGGCAATAATTATTGCTATTTAATAGGTGATGTTCTTCATATTCTTCGAGCAATGTAATTTTGCGGTTGGTAAACCGGTATTGACTTTAACTTTGATCCTCTAGCATGTCTACATTCTCATATACAGGATATCAAAGCATACATAAGCTAGCATAAAACTTAGTGGCGTCCTTGGTGTTCCTTGGAATGTTCATCTCAGACCTTTTGCAATCTTGCACATGTTTTACCCGCTTTCTTGACTTAATCTTGACGTAAGGCATAGAGAAAATGCTTCTTTATTTTGCTTTCACATTTTGTGTGAAAAATTTAACAAAAATGTTCAACTGTTTTTATAGCAATGTGCCTTGCATATGATATCGATTGTTACATTTGCGCATAGCAGACCTCGTAGATTATAATGGGGGGACCGATAAATAATCAATTATTTTGAAATATAAAACTCACATTGTGGTAAACTCAAGTTTTTGTCAAGGGCTGTTTGCCAACTTTTCGGCGCATTTTCAATTCTCCTGTTATGGGAATACAGGTTTCGTAAAGTAACATATTACTCAAGGTACCTCCTCAATCCGCTAGATCTAGGGATTGACATTGCGGTTTGATTTTCAGAAGGCAATTGCTTGAGATGTTTTATGATGATGATGATCAGGAAGACGCTTTTCATCTCTGACAATGGTTCTGCTAAAAAGCGGAACTTTCCGCAAACGGGATAGCAAATTGATGACTTTGGTTGTATTGTTCATCTCTCAGATAATTGTAAAGAGGTGCCCATATACCTTACCGATACATTTACCAAATTCCGTGTGGATATCTTTCTGCAGTTGACCACGTGTAAAGAACGCTTCCCGCTAATTCTTATATATACTTAATTTTGGATCAACTTCGACTGAAGAGATCAGAATATCATTTCCAATTCCCGATCGCTTTCAGACTTACCAGAGGGATCGTAATCACCAGCAGCGAAGCTTCTGAACAACTTTGACGCTTGTTGATTATCGGTACATCTCCCTTAACTTCGTTATGGCTACATTGAAACACGCATGAAAACGAAAAGGTGTGTGATGATGAATGTACTTCTGGGAAGGTACGGTTGTGAAGGTTGTGAAAAAGTTATACTGTTCAGAATATTGTCTACACCGGCTGTTTTACCGAAAACTGTAAAAGAATAGGCATTTCCGCTTCAATGATCGGTGCAGAACTAAAGGGAAACCAATTCTTTGCTAATATTTTATTATTACGGTTACGTATAAAATATGTATTCTTTATAAAAATAATATTCTATATCGATTTAGACATGTTACTCTATCCGCCAGTCCATCTATCCGCCAGTACCATCCATTGGTTGTTGATGTTCTTTATGTTATAAAAACATAAATGAAAAATTAATTATTAGCCCCATATTGTAGATATTTTCCAAAAGAAATGAAAAAATGATTTGAGTTCGTCCACACAATAGCTAAAGAATTGAGAAATAACGAATAATCGAAATAGACGCAAATTTTACGCAAACAGAGTTCTTCTGATCCTTTTTATGCACAATACAATAAATAAATAAAAATTGTTTCAAAAAGTGTTATTATGGTGTGACGTTCAAGGGCACGGGTATCTCCTTTGCTGTTAACGGCGGATTAAGTGTCATGAGATTAGATTGACTTTCGCTGTATGTTTAGCATATATCGTTATTTTTTCCGAAAATAGGATAAGTGTGAATGATAACTACGTAATTGTAATTGTTACAAACCCTATAACTAAATTATTATATTCCGTTGTCCGCTGTCCGTTGTCCGCTGTCCGCTGTCCGTTAAAGTGGATATAAAAAGATAAGGCGTTTAATAATAGCCATTTATGGCACATGAAAGCATAATTACGTACATGGATACCTAAATACACAAGAAACATAAAATTGCACTGATCGCTTACTCTAAATGGTATGTAGCCACAAATGCAGTAGATAACATGTAACACAGATTTACTCGCACAATGGTGACAATGCTCACAGAGCAATAACAAAATTGGCATGATGTTGACGTTGATTGTTTCACTTTTTGGAGATACGTGAAAAAGTGAAAATATAAAATAAATGCGCAACTAAAATATGTTTCCCATATTAATACACATACACACACACATACACATAAACTTACTTATTGTATATATTATAAGAACATACATCTAGTAATAAGATTATAAAACATTTTTCGAATTTTTCTTGTTATTGAAAACTTTTCTTTCTTCTGGACTAGTGCTACAGTAATAATACTATTGAATAAAGTGAAACTTATACAAGTTTCAAGCATAGAGAATCGTTTTGAATATGTTCATATTATTCAAGTACAAATTTTCAATTTTTTTAAGATAAATTTCTCAAATCAGTGAACTGATTAAGGATTATTTCATTCAGACATCATGGCATTCTTTTTTTGTTTTAATATTTTTGTGGGATAAAGAGTTTGCAAGTGTATTACTGTTTATATGCATATCCGAAACAGGCAAAAGCAAGCTTAAGAAACCCTATAATATGTACATTCTTGATCATAGTCAAATTCTGAATCGATCGAGCGATATGTGTCCGTCTGTGCATTTTATGTCTGTCCATGTATTCTTATGTTCAACCTATAGGCGAAAATTTTTTAGATATTTTGATGAAATTTAGTATACTGACGTGGTCCGGCCCAAAGACGAACACTATTGAAAATTGTATGGATCGCACCACTTTTACGACCATTTGAAAAGTCAATATGTGGACAACCATAACTTGCAACAATTTGAGTATTATAAAAATGTATGTATGCGTATAAGGAACATTTTTCAGTAAATTAATGTACTCCTTAATCCACATTCTGCGTTGACTGTCTCAGCAATAGGCCCGCCTGTAGGCTCGGCTGAATATATTCAGCTAACCATTTTTGCAAATTTTCACATACTTTTTTAAGTACACGTGCAGTTAATTCATGTTGTTTCCAATCCATTCACACAAATTAGATGTAAAATTCATTCACAGCCGATTTATGTTCTGAGTAGTGCGTGTTTTTTTTCGTCTGTGATTTTTTGAGTTTTTTGGCCTTTTCGTATATTTGGCTCGCGTTTTTTCAGTGCTTTTGCTAAGCTTGTTATCGCAGGTATCGTGTGTGCGATTGTTTTCTTTTGACATTTGACAATTGACATTTGATATTATTTAGAAGTTCCCAATATTTTTTCTAGTAGTGGTTACTCTTTCCTAAATAATAGATAACAGTAACCAGGCATTGGGAGAAGTCACCGCAAAGAAAAAAAATTCAGACTTTCCGGTATTACCAATCAGTAACATCACTCCGATTGATAAAAACTATATGGTTATTTCTTCAACTGATGCTAGCCTAACAATTTATCAAATCAGTCTTTGCGCTACAAAAAAGTCGTGGGTGGCATTGCAACATATATAGACTCTACCTCGATTCTATGCGATGGTAATTTGCTTGTTCTCGTTGGTAATGCGCGCGCAGCAGAGAACCTCTTGAAGTCACAATCAGTTGCTAATTTATGTCCAATTTCCACTAAACTACACAACAAACTCAGCTCAGTTAACGGAAATAGTTCGCGAAATGTGTAATCAATGTATGGCTGAAGTTTATAAATTTACTAAATTAACTGAAGGATAATTATGACTTTTGATCGCTATTGGTTACCCCGAACTGTTGACGTGGCTTGGTACAAGATGCAAAACGGCCAACGCATGCAAAACAAGTTGTAATGAATCCAACCTTTCGGCCTTCAATCAACCTTCAATTTTAAATTAGTCGCGTACGCCCACTCGTTGAACTTCAAATGCCCACAACCGCTTAAGTACAGATTATTGTGCTGGTAAGAGTAAATTATTTACGCAAAATTCCTATAGCGACATTTTCGACGGGGACGTTGACATGTCAATGTAACCTACCTATCACTTCGTTTTCACGTCACTGCAATTAAATAAAGTTTTTAAAATTCTACAGTGGAACATTAACCTTTATATCCCTTCAAGAGACCCATTGTAGAAGTTCTTTTAGAAGTCCTATTCCACCCAAATCACACACTGGATACTTCGCGAATGCTGATCAAAATTCATATTCCAAACAAGTAGTTAGTGTTTTTATAAAATCCAATATCCCTCACAAACGAGTTAATTTAAACTCAAAAATACAAGTCATCGCGATGCAAATAATCTTTCGCTCTATATCCCACATTCATAATCGTTTTCTCAGCAAGAACTCTAGAATTTATTCTCCATACTATCGTACTAGGAATATCATATAAACATGCGGCGATAAAATTGAAATGCTTTGGGTACTAAGTTATATCGGTTTATTGGGAAACGAGCGGACTGGTCGAGCGGCAAAGTATGCTGCTTCTGCACCTCTAATTATGGGTGATATAATGGAAAAGTTGGATCATAAGAGAAATATTTAATTCGAGTGTTAACCTTGTGATGAACCTTTTGCATAAACTTTACTTTATAACGCTGTAAAGCTTGCTCGCTCGCTTGTCTGCTTAAGTAAGTCAATAATGTTTTTTGTTAAGAATTAAAAAAAAAAAATTCAATATTTCTTACGCTTTTTCTATCTCTGCGTTTAGTTAAAAATAACCCATAAGACCTTATTTTCTATATATAGTATGACGTGATATTAAGAAAGGCGAGAAGAAACCTAATTTTATTTTATGGCGCATCCTTAGTAAAGCTATTTGTTCGATAATAGCAAAAAAAAAAAAAA
>CCAG010012768.1:0-35678 GCA_001077435.1 Glossina morsitans morsitans | reverse complement strand
AATTATAATAATAATAATAATAATAATAATAATAATAATAGATGCAAAAGTATTTGTTTTTACATCCATCACCAAAGAATGAAGGATATATTTAAAATTTCAAAACGTTTGTAACGCGCAGAAGGAAGCTTCAGAGATCCCATTACGTATATATATATTTTTTATTTTTGATCAGCATCAAATACTGAATCGGTTTAAGCATGTATGCGTGTTCGGCTGCGTAGAGACATTAAACATTGTCCTGGCCGCATATATGAAGTTGTCGACTTCAAATTTGGTAAAAACATTGGAAATTCTTGCGCGCCGGTTGACATTGCAAATGGGCGTAATCAGTCGAAGGACACGCTTACAGTATAAAAACATAAAAGATGGAAAAATTCGGGAAAGCAATTCTAACTAAATATATTTAGTCTCTATATGTGTTATTCAGTGTATAAAAAAGAAAAGACGCTGAGTGTGTCGCGCTTCAGAAAACGCAAAATAATTGTTTTTTTTTTTTCTAGGAAATGTTGAACATTTATGCACATGGGATTGTATATAAAAAAATACTTTATTTCTAAATTTAATTTAATGCATCGTCTACTATTTTTTTAAATGTACATTTAACAGAGCAATCTTTGCGTAAAATGTCAATTTCGCACATAACAATAATAATAACAAACGATTAGACTGAGAGATTAGATTACCTTTCTATTAAAACTCGATGTGCGGCATCCGGGCATTTGACGGGTTTTTGATTTCTTTAGCATAAGTAAGGCGACATCTTTAAATGTTATGTCTTGGTTTTTTGTGATATGATGCAACAAATATATATGTCTCGTCTTTTTTTGTGGGATACGCCCACTTTTGCTATTTTCATGCAAATGTGACGTTACGTACCTATTTATAAGGAAACCCGTCAATTGGAGGAATAATTTCTATGAATGGTCCCAACAATAAAGATAGGAAGCTATAATTTGGCACAAACATTCTTTGATTTATTGAGAATTTGAGGTTAAAAAGTGGGCGCGATATGTCCACAGGCAAGTCAACAGTACAGGAGAAACACAAAACCTCGAAAACTATCAACAATTTTATCATATTTTCGGGTGTAACTTTGTTTAGACCAAAAATTATTCCAATCGATTTGCTGCTAACACGTCCATAATTAACGATAAAATCCAATCTTCAAGGTGCGTTAGAATAAATGGGAAATAAATTGAAAATAAGTGGAATTCGCATTGTACCTTTACTTGCGAACGTATCAGTAGATCGATCAGGACAATTTTTGGACCGAACCTACAGGCGGTTCTGTCTTGTCTTGGTGGGTATAAAATTATTATGCAGTACATTGAAGAAGTTTTGTTATACATTAATCGCAGTCATATTAGTGAAATACAAAGTATTGCGATTGTCGCGATTTTTCTGGATGTGAAGCTCCTAACAGCGTTCTAAGGAGGTTAATGAGGCACAAACTCAAGCTTCTCAAAATTTCAATTTATTCCTTTAAAATTGTTTAGAAAGTCGTATAAGAAAGTGAAGTCATTTTTGTTAATAGCTTTGTCGTAACTAAGACATTGCTTAAGTTCTCGCGTACTACTCCATGTGACATGCATGATACCTTGACTAAATCATCTTAAGTTCATCGGCAGTTATCCGCATTTTCTACTTTCGGACCGATTGCTTCAGTAATGATACTTTTTGAATATCCAGACTGCTCTGCGTCAAAAATGCTTGTACGACCACCTTTTTTATCATAGTATTTTAGGAAATATCATCGCTGATTATTTCCACCTTGTGTTTGTATAAATTTCCTTTCCATATAAACCTTTTCCCTGCAGTGCGTATTGAAATGCTATGCTCGTTTTTCCAACTTTGGTGTTTTTAAGAGAACCCAAAAACACCTTCATTCTGGACAATGAAACTTCGTTCCAAACTTCGTGTTCATATCCTTCTGACAGTTTTACCAATTTAAGAATAAGCAATAAATATTCTTAGATTGGAAATTTGCAAAAAAAAAAACATTTATTTTCGTTCATTAATCTTTTCTATGTGTTAGTTATTAACTTTGCTATTGTGCATTTATACTCGATAAAAGCACAAGGCCCCGATTCGATTCTGGCATAACGCCGTCTTGCTCATGTATTAAGAGCCATTTATGGCTGCAAAAATCAAGACATAAAGCTGCAACTTATCATACGCACTTATATATACTCATGTCATATCGGTAGATTAGGTGTAAAAACGACTGTGTTTTAGTCGCAAAGAAGCCTATTAAAAAGACTTTAAAAAACCAAGATTACCAAATGGAAATCTAATATGCAACTTTACACCTCGCATGCATATTAGAGCTTATAAAAAAGATTATTTTGTTTCGCACGTTAACCTGACTGCCATCAACAAAAAGAAATATCTTTTTGTGTTAGTGTATACGCGGCAGTCCCCTCCAAAACGAATATAGTTTTTCTAGACAACTAGTCTTTTGATGTCTGTTAAGGATAAAAACAAACAGATTTGAAAAAAGCTAAAGTGAAATCATTTGGACATAAATGCAGGTATGAACATTAAAAATTCCTGCTCAAAATATTAGAAGCGTTCATTCTCAGTATTTAAACACTTCTAACGCAACGATCTGTAAATATTTTTATTCGAGTTATTCATTTGCATTCAAGCTGAACTTTTAAAAAAGTCATAAAAGTAATCGCATTGTTTTTCTCTTCAAGTCTATGGTATAAGCAGTTACGCACAGGAATATATATAAGTATAAGTGTAAGTATGCAAGTATACAGTAAAGTGTCTCCGAAGTGGATTAGTTACGGTTATGGGCATTCTTCGGCATTGTTATTAAAATAGACTATAAAAGCAACATGTCAAAGCCAACAACAACAACAATAAACAGAAGTCATAAGAAGAGTATTTAAAAGCCCGTAAGCCTGATTAGATACAAATTAATTCTTGTATAACGGAAAAGTCGTCCAAAAAGTAAAAATGAAATCAAGAAAAGAAAGTTTTTTCCCCATTTCAGAACGAATCTTAATAATTACTTCAGCGGACAAATCTCCGCCATTTCCTGTTCGACCTGTCAAAGCTTTTTAACATATATTTAAACTATAAATTTCCGGATCAATGTACATCAGAGTTGATAATAAATTACTGATAAGTATATGTCATGAGTTTATTTCCCGGGATTTTTGGATAGATCGATCTTAATCGATCTGCTTCAACTTTGATCTACATAAGTAATACTAAAATGTATGCAGTGAGGTCATGCAGGAATACTATAACATGACAATCTAATAACCTGACTGACAAATAGGCAGACGAACAGTTAGTTTCGCAATTTGCGCTGTACATGGCACGTATATTTATATATAATAATATGATGACATACAGATGTAAGACTATTGATTAATAGCGAGTCCATATGAATATTTTTAAACGAAATGTTTCAAAATTCCATTACATTGCGAGTTACATTTGTGTTAGTAACAGTATCCGCGAAATTCAGATTTTTCCATTCTTTCACAAAAACGAAAGTAGCGTCCCTAAAGCAACTGTAACTTGTAAAAATATTGATGAAATTTCGACTCATTACGTCTGAAGTCGCCACTATTAAAATATGGATTCGATATTATCTCACGATCTTATCGAGTGATATGCTATGATAAATCACACGTACATATATGTGTACATATATGTGTACATATATATATATATATATATTAAATTTAATTTAATTAAAGAAAAAGAGTTGAAAATCTATGTATATATTATTAGAAATCCAATGGGCTCTTAAATTATCAGTAAAGTATCAGACTTTTTTATCAATTCTCCGGTGTTCGTTTTGAAAGAGTTTATCGTCTCCCTTTACATACATACGTCTAAGTGTAAACCTGTGTACACATGTTGCTTGTATTGTTATTTTATGGCGATTAATTTCTGTCAAGCGTACAAAACGTATCGTTAAGCTTAACGCGAATATCCAATAAATTTTATATATTTGAAGCTGTGTATAAGGAGCCTTTTAACGGATTTCTTGTCAGCATGTGTGTTCCTAGCTAACTGACCAAAACTGCGACCATAATCGAGACGGATTCTTTCTATATAGGAAAATGCTATAAAAAAATCAATTAAGAAATTTCCGGACCGTTTATTCTAATTATTGTGAATATGCTCATATGTGGGTGGGCAGGAGAAAAATGTAGCAAAGTAATCATTAAATGCATGCAAACAATCACGTTTTTGCCTCGCATCCACGTCAAGATTCTTTTCGAACGTTTTTCTTTTTCATGCGACACTGGTAAACGTCGAACACCGTGTACTGCGCGAAAGCCTTAAAAAAATGGATTTTCAGAAAATATTTTACTAATTGGAAAATGAAACGATAGAATTTAAAATCTGCCTTTTTACCTTCATTTGGATTTCTGAGAAAAAAAAACGAAAACACTTTTGCTGGGTGCCTACGATTCGTCTTGAAACGATTAAAATTTACTGAGTTGTTTTTCTCTTTTTATAACAAGTACATGTAAATCTATTTTTAGCGTTTGTGTTTATTTTTACGACGTTTCTAAATTTATTTTTAGCCACAAACAACTTTAAATATTGAAAAGTAAACGCATTGCCTGGTAACTTGATTAAGCGGAAGCCAACTATTCAGGAATTTTTCAAAGTCGTGCAAAGTAAAAATTACAAAGTGTTAAGTTTTTGAGTTGCTTGAGACTTTTATGATGTGAGTTCAATTTTTAATGTTTTTTTTTTTGTTTTTTTTTTTAATTTACTTTGTCGTAAGTTGTTAACACGTGTTATTTGCCTTTCGATTGAATAACAATAAGAGAGAATTTCTAGCTGGTTTGTAGCGGATCCGCAATGCTCTACACTTTCCAAGTTAAATGTAAATTATAAGACCGCGAGATGTTGTCGCGGTTTTATTTATTATTTATTAAAATTTAAAACTAATGCACATTTATTTGAAAGCAATGGTAGGGCGACAATGCAAACAGTGACATTTCATTTTTTTTTATCTTTATATTCTTTTTAAATCATAAGCTGATATCTAAGCTGATAACTCGTATTTCTTCAGTATGTAATGTCAACAGATATGGTAATAGCCCGGCAGAGAAACAAAAAGACAGGTATTTGTTTCACGTCGTTCTGTCACTAACGAAGCAATCGAGTCTCTAAACTCTCTAGTGATGACTATATATACATATACCATGTATCTTCTTTTCTCTCACTTTATTGTTCAAAATTTTTATATTATTGTACATTACGTACAATTCAGTGACTGTTTCGTCTAATAACGTTGTTTGATTTACGGATTCACACACATCACTGTCGAATCAACTTTAATTTTAGTTTAATAATTTTAATTTTTTTTTTTCCTTGTAACATTTAAAAAACTAAAAGTATAAGCGAATTTAATATCAATCCATAAAGTTGTTGTATTAATTGTGTGCACTATCTCAGCAAAGTCAATAAATACCGTTTTCGACTTGAATTTTGAAATATATTTCTGGTAAGTATTTGTGCACTGTCACTGTTTTTCCGCCCACATCTATTAAGGAGTACATTGCATCATTAACCTTTTTATAATGCTTTTAATTTGTTTAAGCAATTTTAGGACTGTTTTTGTTTTAACAAATTATGTTGACGGATATCAAATTTTTGTACCAACTTTTGGAATCATAAAGTTTGTCAAAAGCGCGCAGACATAAAGAGACACAGCTAAACGTAGTCAACAGTTTGTATTAGTCAGGCTATATGCCTTCTATCCTTGATGCCGATTAACGAATCTACGAGGCTAGTTGGGTTGGGAATTGTGGACGTGCGAGTATATATGGAAATTACTTTCACTTCTAAATGCGAAATGTGCAAATTTATTAGAAACGAATGCGCGTAGGTTCTGCTTTATACTTCAATTTTTGCAGTCGAACGAAGATCGCTAAATTAGTTCAGAATCTCAAGCTAATTCACAAACAATTCTTAAGTGATCAAAATAGACTCGCGATTCTTAAGTCTTCTTCGTCTATCTAATCAAAATTACTTGTCAAAGTTGTTATACTTGTAGTATACTTTACTATAAATTGATTAATGATTGAAATAATTTAGGCCATATACATACCCATATACACATATATATATATATATATATATATATTGAAGAAATTTAAATTGTAAGAGAAACACAATTTTTCGGGTGTTAATTGTTTGGTTAGATCATAAAACTGTCGATTTTTAACGCTTTACATGTTACTGTAGATAGCCGTGCAGTTGTACAGATACCTATTTACATGCATGTATAGAAACTTTTTAAAAAGGTAGTGTAATGTATTTGAACTTATAAAAATTCATGTTCAGAATTGATATTTGAAATTTTTTAAAGATATATTGAGTGAAAATTTCGTTCATAATAATTGTGAGTTGTGATCGCAATGCTTATTCGCTTTTGATTTTCAATTGAGCTTAATGTATTTAACTGTTTTATATAAATAAATGCGATATGTGTTAATAATTTGTTAGCATGTGCAGCTGGTGTTAAATACTTGTTACAGTTAATTGATTTAAATAATAAACCTTGATAGCAATCATTTTAAATAAATAGTTATTTTTTAATGGCAATAATTTATGTGTTAATTAAAAGTAAATAAATATCCCTCCACATAAACGCATAAAATTGCGTAAGTATGGGCGATACATATGTGTATACATATAAATAAGTCAAGTATAAAAGTGATAACTAATTGAAAACTGAAAGAAAGAGAGAACTAAAAGTTGCATGCCACTTAATCGAAGATATATACACCAACTTTGTTTTGTATTCTATCTCTATGTTCTTGTTGGAACGAATAATAAATGAAAAGAAGAACAGATTAACGTGACTCAAAATCCTACGATAATCTATTTACTATCTGTGATCTTTGTTTTCGGCGTGTTAAACACTCTCAATGATGAAACAAGCCGACCAATCCTGGCTATTATGCGCCCTACACCACTTCGCCTAACGCAACTATTCACTCGCTTTTGTAATAATACTCCAAAAGTTACACATTATTTGCATGTAAAGTCGTACTTTTCATGAAAGTCCGTATATTGGAGGAATCGTTATACTCGGTAGTATGTATGCGTGGTCTAATTTCGCTAAGGTTGATTTCTCTATCAATTTACTATTATGAACTAATTTTCACCAGGGAATGGAGGGTTCTACAAATTGTCCCAGCCGAACCGAGTGTTTCATTTCTAATTAGAATATTCAAATACTATTACAGAGCGAGTTTTGTCGAGAAATTTTAACATGTGCAATATTTTTCCATATAGTGAGTCTTCAAAACAGAGTGGTACATGGAGTGTGGGGGAAAAAGTAAAACGATCCAAATCATTTTCAATAGCGTTCCTTCTTGGTTCGAACCACATCAGTGCACCAAATTTCATCAAAATATCTCCAAAAATTGCGACCTGTAGGTTGAATAAAAATTTACACTGACCGATATTAGACGGATAGACAGGCTTAGATCGATTCAGAAAATGATTCTCGATCGATCGGCGGGTCTACCTTAATCCCTACTGCGTTTTACATTCGTCTGCACAAACTTAATATACCCTGTACAACAAGTGGTGTAGAGTATAATTAATCACACTCTTCATCTGCCGGTATAAGAAAGAAACAAATGTGTGAGAAGTTTTATAAAAATTAATTTGGACGTAAATTTACCTTAAAACAAGTAAGAACATTATAGTTGAGCAAGGCTGACCTTTAAATACACTACACCACATTGCCTAACACAGGTCTTATTTTTATTATAGAACTCAAAAATTATATCTTGTTTCTATATAAAGACATATTTCCCAAGTGCGTATTTATGGGTTATGGGGAAGCGGGCCCAAAACGCAACCTAATGTAGTACGAGTTTAATCCTTATATGGGGCAGGAATCAAAAATAGTCGTAGATGGTCCAAATTTTGTAGAGTTCTTCTTGGTATGAAATTACTATTATGAGTCAGTTCTCATCACCATATATTAAAACCTAAATTTTTCTGCTCTATAAAGGATCAATTTTCGTCAAAATCGTGATTAGGGTAGGATATAAAAAATAGGCAGAGATGTTCCAAATTTGGTACAGTTAATTTTTTTATGTTAAATTACTATTATGATATAATTTTCATCATGAAGCATTGGAAATTATACCTTTCTTTGTCGTATGAACTTCAGTTTTCATTATATGAGAGGGAGCTCAAAAATTGCCCCAGCCTATCCAAAGTTTTCATACCAATTTAGACTGCCGAAATATTAGTACTTAGCTGCCTTTGGCTTGCAATTGTAAAATTCGCAATTTTTTTCTATATAAAGAGTTTTTAGCATAGAGCGTTCAGGAGAAGTGGTCGGAAAAGTAGCCCGATGCGAACCATTTCCTATGCGCCTGTCCTTGGATCAAAACATATCAGTGTACCACTTTTCAACAAAATATTGAACATAAGTTTACATGGGCAGACATCGGACGGATAGACATGCTTAGATTGATTCAGAAAATGATTCTGAATCGATCGGTATAATGAAACCGCGACTATCTTAAGTCCTTCTGGGTGTTACATACATCCACACAAACTTGAGATATTTTTGTCGAACAAGTAACGTTGGATATAAAAAGGAAACTGTACTTCTGAGAGCACCATTTACATACAAATACTACTACTACTACTAAAGACTACTTAACCTTCTCTATAGCTATTGAAAGGCAATCTGAAAATTTTTAGCTTATTACGTGCGCGTCGATGAGACAATTAAGAACCTTTTCATTCAGCTTTCAGATGACACTGGTAAATATTTTTGCAAAACGAGCAGGTGTAAGTAGGTAGGTCACAGTTTTTTGCCGTTTGTGAAAGCTTCATGTTTCTTTTTAATTTTTAATCAATATTGGATCATTAACGAAGGTTTGGATCATAAATGCCGAATTTTACATTTCTAACTCTGACAAGATGCTGTATTTGTGTGGCGTTTCTGGCATTAAACTTCTTCTGCTATAAGTACAAGGACACAATTCGAGCACACTTTCTCCCTTCAATAGTGAACATAATTGCATAAATGCTTCTTTATACCAATCTTAAAAACAAAATAGCAACATTTTTTTTTTTATTTAAATTTCATAGAAAAATTCAAATCGATTTTCGCATATGTTGTTTAAATAGGAATAAAAAGAAACAAAGAAAAAAAGTTAATTTCAGTTTAGGTCCATTCTCTTAATACCTATCACTAGCTTGCGTACGATATTTCGTTGCTAATTGTGGCGAACATGTATTCACTCGATACATTGATCGTATATTGTATTTGTTTGAAATCACATTTTTATACGATTAAGTAGGGCTTTGCAAGCAGTAATACAATCTTTGGCGTAGACAATATTTTATGTACATAACCCGTTTTGTTTATCGTGAGTAATTTCTTGGCTTGATTTAATTGTGTTTTGGAAATTTACATGGAAAATTTTATTGAGATAAAAATAAAAATTCAATTTTGAACCCTTAATGTAAAACGCTATAACATGCTATAACGCGCCAAAGGGACAGCACAAAAAAAAATTTAAGAATCAAGTTGATCCTTCTAAATAAAACGCGGGGATAATCGGTGTGATTGCAATAAACGAGCAAACCACAGACGGTAGACAAATAGGTAGACAGGCATAAATAAATCGTACACGTTGTTTACACTGATCAATTATATAAATAGTGTGTGCTGATTGTATATGTGTATGTGTTGCGAGTATGTCTGCTCTGATGGTGTGTTTACAATGAGAAAATTTATTATACTTGAGGAGATTTCTTAACCAGTTAGCTGCTGTGACCTCTTTGAAAAATTTGCGCTTAACTTTTGTCAGAAAAACCGAGCATAAGCATGAATATTACCATTTCTCCGTGACGTGTATACTCGTCAATGACAACTAACTGATTGAGCCCTTATCAACTGTTCGATGTGTTCGTTAAATACAATAATTTTTGGATAATGAAGACATTTGTGAGAAGATTTCCGATATCTGGGGTTGAATTCAAAAAAATCTATATAGATATTTAATAGAAGGTTTAAGTCTTCATTAAAAATGTATGGTTGCGATATTACGTTCACTTGTGCTCTTTTTTTATTCAATACTTGTTTAATTGTAGAGAATATACGGAGAGAATAGTACATGTTTATGCTTTCACAACATGTTTCGTTTATTCGTGCGCTTTGTGCGCACGTGAAGCGAAAGCTGAAGTGTTCAAACATTTGACCCACAATTCGTATGAAATTCTCCATATATCATGTATAATCAAAATTGTTCTAAAAATAATATCCTTCGATTTCGCTCAGGGTAATCTTCTTTTATCACATTTTACAGGAATGTGAAAAATTCAAGCAATTCCAAATAAAAATATGGATAATCACTCCTTCTTAATTGAAATGTTCATCAAAGTTTTCAATGGACGGAATGAGGAAAATTTGACATTGTCTGTGGTTTGAGGTATTCTTCGAAATAACGCAAAACGCACGTCTCACACTTTATTGTGAATCATTTTTCATTGGTCGCAAGTTGATCTAAATTTCGTTAATAGCAGAAATTAACCCGTGATCATGAAAACGCGATCATTTTTAAATGGGCTGAATGGTACTTAAATGCTAATTAAAAGATGAACATACAGTGTGAGTGTCCAGCAATTAATGTTCTTTTGTTGAAAGAATGTCGTTGTTTAGATTTGCGCCAAATACATGAATAAACTAAATGGAATCAAAGTTCGCCTTTCTGCCGCAAACTCTTACAAATTATTTGATTCGTTTATGTGTTGTCGTTCTCTTGTGAATGGCTTTGAACACAAAATTTTCATGTCTTCTGTATTCCTTTTTCAAATATTGAAATTTACATTTGGTTTTTTTCAAAATTGTAACTTTTGTATATTAACGTTTGTTGTCGTTCTTCCTCTTTACTAAAATGTGCTAATATTTAACCACCAAATTTTCTGTCTGCAAAATTCCGTATGCTAGGGAAAATTGTGAAAAAAATTGCAAAAACTTAAATTGAACTGCTTCTCGAAACTTTATTGCCTCGGACGTACTCTTCTACTATTGCATTGGCTTAGTCATGGCGGTTTTTGAACAGCACAGTCATGTGAGTGTCTGGTGGTTTCCTCGAGAATTTTGCCAATCACGCTTTGGTGAATACAGGGAAAGCGGCACCAACTCTTGTACTCTCATTTCGCTAATTTTAGCAGATAAAATCGCCAAAGAACAAATATTCTCGCAGAAAGCTAAAACATTGCCACAAAGGGCCGTGGAGGTATTTGGCGATGCAATGAATGAAGGCAATACCGTGTACTCACGTGTATTTGAATCCAAAGATGACAATGGTAGAAGAAGGCGGGCTCCCAATCTTAATATTCCAGAGGCAATAGCTGCTTTGGCTAACAGCGATTTTATAGAGTTTCAATTGCAGGAATGGTTCTACACTCATCTGACAGCGAGTCCTACAAAAGAAACATACCATCGGTCGGTGGCATCGCGCATCGCTCAGGTTTTAAAATTGGGTGTGCAACTGTTCCGGCAACCAAGCAGTAATACCCGAGCTAAAAATTTATTTGCTGCCCTTATAGCTGACAGTCGCACCACAATTTTCATATTCGAATTCCCAATTAATATTATATCGTTTTTTGATTCACATCAGCATGGACGTCAGTCTGGCGCTGTCGTAGCGCAATGCTCTATTGATCATTTGGAGGATTTGTGCAGTTGGTTCGTCAGAATGCTGGATGATGTATACAAAAGTCGACCCTCAGTATACGAAATCTCATTCTTAACCACCAGTGCAGATGCTCCCAATGTAATCCCTGCCGATCAGATACATTAAAATTTATGTTGGGGATAATGGAGTAAGATTGTTTGTTAAAGAGATAGCAGTTCAAGAGAAACGGAAACAAAAAAAAAAAAAAAAAAAATCAAATCAATCATACCGTTAGGTTGAAATATTCTTTTTTTATATTATGGAACACGTTCAATCAGTTACTATAAGTATAGCAGTAAAACACAAAAATACATGAAATAAAAAAAATAAATAAATAAAGAGAAGAAAGAAAACACATAAAAATAAAATCCATAAAACGGCAACAACCAAAACAAAGTGTTTTTTACTTTCATAGTTACATAGTACCATACGAATACATTCATATTATACAAGGACAGGAAGCTTAAGTGCAAGATGTATGTATATATTGGCAGCGTATGATATCTATGTAAAAATAAAAATACGCGAGCTGCGGTTCTTGCCGTCACCTGCCCGCGACGTTAACGCGTAAATAATAAATAAGCGATAATTAAAAACTCATACGTTTAGTGTTCCACTGAATGAGTGGAACTTATTTAATATGTGCAAGTGCCTGAAACTGTATTGTATTCAATTGTGACTTGAAAAATAATTCTATGAATGTGTCACACACACACACACACATATATATATATATATACACATACATACACATTAACGTACGTCCTAATAGTTAATCAAAGCAAGCATTAAAATTTACTTTGATAGAATGACGAGCTTCTACTGTACTCTCTCTCTCTCTCTCTCTCACGATATAACTTAGAAACGTGTTTTGTCTTTAGCTTTATTTCCATTTTAATGCGCACACATTTACGTTTCTATGTAATTATGTCCATATATTTCTAAATATATGTATATAAATATATATATGCATGTAAACATATATTTATATCATATATGCATAGCTTATAATCTTCTTTTAATTGCATAGTTCGGTTTTGTTAGTTAATAATCTCTGTTATATCACTCATATATTTGCTTATGTGGCCAGACCCAATATGATAACATATATGTGTATGTGTGTGCGTGCAATAATGCAATAAATAGCGATTGCTGCATATCTATCGCAATTTAGGATTTTTGACGTGTTTTGCTGGACACGTGTCCCTGAGGTGCTTCACTAGAAAAAAAATATTTGCTTTATTTCACAACCAATCATCTCGAAAAATGATGCAACGAAAATAGAAATTTATTTGTAAGTAGGTCTGCTTTTCTTATTGTGTAAAGGTTCGTTAAAAATTAATATTGACACTAGAACGAGGAAAGGCACCAAACTATAAAAAGTAGAGATTCGATATATTTTCTGTAGCAAATATTGCGGACAGCTTTAAGCAAATATTTGATAACATTAATGGTTTCTCATATATTTTTGTACACAGAGTAGGAAAACTGAAATATACGTCTGCCGACGTTGAAAACTTTATGTTTACTAAACGCAATCGATCAGTGTGAGATTCTAATTCAATTTGGGCCATAATCGTTTGTCCGTCTGCCTGCTGTTTAAAATATCGTATTTAAAAAACTGATTTATTGGTAGCTGATTTTCTTTAAAACACTTAGCACTGAGTACATCAATGAAGTAACTACGCTCTTCAAAGAAACTAAAATAAATCGTTTTAATTTAATTTATTGAGCTAATGTTTCATAGGACGTATTATCCTTGTCAAAAAAAAAAAAAAAAAAAATCACTACGTATCTTTTGATACACCCGGGCTCACGTAACTCTGCTTCAATAAACCTTCTTCAAGGCTACCATATGTTTTTAAACACCTCTAATCCAAAACTGTTTAAGGCTCGTCTGAGCAAAGACTCTGCTGGGTCGAAAGTAGCCTGTGGGATTCCCTCGCAATACAGTTTTTTGTTCGTCAAGCAAACTTAAAATATAAAGAAAACACAAAAGCCGCCTGAGTGGCCGAGTAGGCAGAGGATCCCGACCAAGAACTTAATGGTCTTTGGTTGAAATCTTAAGTGCAGCAAATCTCAATAAAGCCGGTAGCATTAGAAGTTACTAGTTTAAGGCTTTAGTCATACCATTTATTTCTCTGGCTAAATTAATAATAATAATAATAAAAAAAATTTGGCAGAAATTTGCAAACTTTCAAAAATTTTTTAAAAGCTTTCTCTCCAATTACTGTTAACATTTATTTTCTTTTTTAAACCAGAAGATTTTGAAACATATACGCAGGTTGCAAGGTGTGGAGTAGAAAAAGGTCCCCCCCCCATTTATTTTTTTTATCTAACATGTAAACATGCCATTAATCTGATGGTTATCATTTTTACAAAGCATACTTATAGGCTATTGATATTTCTCTCGTGTTAATTCCTTGTGTACAAAGTTAAGTTTTCTGCTTATACCTCAAGAATCGAACACGTGTTATCTTCGTTTATGTGTTTCTGTACACATCTTACTTTTCATAGTAGCCCAAAGAGAGACCACACGTACTACGGCCTTGATCGGAATGCCGTAAATTTTTGTAAAAGAAGTCTAGTTTGAAAATCTATCGCCTAAAGTCAATTTTTGCTAATTGCGATCGTATCGCGTTGTTTGCAAGAACCTAAATGACGTCTACCACTTATTCTCGTTATCGGACTCTTTAAAGTCCATTAAAGCAACATTGCTTAACACACGTGATTTACCCATATTGTACCTGAACTAGCTTTTAACAATAAATAGTCATTATGATTCGAAAATTAATTGATGTTAACTAGTATCGGTTGCCAAGCTTATGCATGTTTGCGATGGCTTAGGGGTTCATTTGTAATTTGGTCCTGTACCGGTTGTAACTGTGGCTCTATGCTAGTAGTGTACATGCTTTTTTTCTTTTTTTCCTTCTTATATGTTTTATTGTAAGTTTTAATATTAATCAATATAAGTGTTGCTTTAAAAGTCAATTGAACTCGACTGTGATTTGTTTAGTCGAGTTTCATGTATAAGTAGAAATAAAATAAATAAATAAATAAAATCAGAGAACTGAGAGAAATCTTCCTCACTGCTATCCTTCTTAATTGGTTCTATTTAATATCCAGGTATCGAGATGTTCTAAGTTATTGATAGGAAACATACTTTGAAATATTTGACCTGTTTTTTTGAGGTCTTTTACAATTTTTATCTATTATGTGTATAAATTTCAAAAAAAATATATTGTTATAATAATCGAACACGATTCTGTCGATTCTGAAGTAAGCTCTAATCGACAAACATATATATATATCTACATATATAATAAATATATAATAAAATACATCTAAAATATATAAATGATGACGAACACTTTCGAACACTCAGCGCTTTCAATGCTAGGCTCGAACATCATTGGAAATCAATTTAGTTTTTAGTTATCGTAAGTGTACTCTGATAGTCTTTTTGTTTTTTCCACAAGTTACCGTCGCGGCTATCATTGATATGATGAAATAATTCAAAGAAAGAAAGGCCTACCATTGTGTCGCTCGAAAACGAAAGATTGAATTACTTCTTTTATCTGGAGAATTATAAGATTCTTGAATCATAATTGCTTGCATACCTTCCTCGTATAATAAAAAGGAAACAAAATATCAATACAAATGCATTCAATTTCATTCACAAATATGAATTTGTTGTTTGATATATAGGATTTTTATTTAAAAAAAAAAAGAAAAATAAATAATAAAGAAAATCTTTTGCATTAAGCCCGCTTTAAAGTATAAGATAAAAGAAATACTACTTTTAAGGTTTGCTTGAATAATGAAATTAATGAAAAGTTATCTATTTGTAATCACCATGCGAATTATGGTTTAATAAAAAAAATATATAGTTACCTTTGAAAAATGCAATAATTGGGAAATGCGTTTATCTTTATTCTCCTTTCCAGTGCTCGAAAAATTGCTACTCATAGGCGTCGCGCTGATCGGCCCCGGCCTAAGGGGCCATGACGCGTTGGCCCTTTCGTTTGCTACTATTGCTCTCGGTGGTACTAATACTGGTTCCGGGTGTCATATCAGTGCGCGATAGTCAAAATCGTACTATAATTACGGTCGGCTATTTAACCGCCATAACCGGTGAGCTCAAAGACAAACAGGGCTTGGCTATATCAGGAGCTCTTACCATGGCCTTAGATGAGGTTTGTGTATCTAATATCTACAACAAAGAGAAAATGATTAAAAATATTTGTTTTTCAGATAAATAACGACACAAATTTATTACCGGATGTGGTATTAGAGTTACGATGGAATGATACCAAGGGTGATACGGTATTAGCAACCAAGGCCATAACGCAAATGATTTGTGATGGTGTAGCAGTTATATTCGGTCCAGAAGGTCCTTGTTATGTTGAAGCGATAGTCACACAAAGTCGTAACATTCCCATGATTTCCTATGTAAGATTATTTATTTAGCACATTTAAATTAAAAGTAGCTTTGCTTAGGTAATATAAGGTTGTAATATAAGGTGGTAATATAAGGTGGGATATGATAAGGTGGAAATGATTATATACAGGCAAATAAACATGGCTTTACTGTCATGTCTGCCTTCGATTTACTCAGTATAATCGATTTTTATACCTACGGTATACAAGCAGTGGGAAGCGACCATTATAATAAGTAATTTCCCCTATAAATATAAACATAATTGAAATCCCTCAGACGCCGAAGTAATCTTAAACCATTAAGGGAGGAATTCCATCTTCTAACTGATATGATATTTTTCCTAATCCCTAAGTTAAAGACCAACCGTACAATTTTCGGACGTATATCAGCGTTACTTACTGCCAGGTGTAAGCTATTTTTCCTATATAACATAGCGGTCAATAATTTCTGGGGTTGATACACAAATGTCGTCTCTAAGAAAAAATTAATTTTAGAAAATGCAAATACTTGAACGACGATCATGTCATTTATGAGTTACAGGAAAACTATCGTGACGCCACTTTTGTCGTTTTTAATACAATGGAAAAATTCGAATTTTGTTCGATCTGGCATTGGTATTCGGTGGAAAAGTATACCATTTAAACATATCATTAGCCTGAAAAATGCTACAGCAACTCTACTAATATTGAATGAAATGCGTCCAAAAGAGATCAGAAAAAAGTCAATAAAGTTTTAAAAACAAATGACAAACGAATGCTGACAAGATATTGAAAGGCAGTTTCACTATTTTGTACTTGGGCATAAGAAAACGGTTCTGCAAATGTGCATTTACGCAATTTGCAATAAATGCACCGATGCATGCATCGATGACTAGAATTGGAAAATTGGATGAATTGAAGTTTGAATCGCTACCCCGATCGCGATATTCTCGGGATCTGGCTTTTGCCAGCTATTATCTGTGAAAATCCCGAAACGACATTTCAAGAAAACAAATTTGGATAAAATGTTGAGGTCGTTGCAGAAACTGAAGTCTTTCGAGTACCTTGACACATTGCTTTGTAAAAAAATGCGTCGCAATGTTGGAGAAGCGTTAGAATGATTATGTTACTTTTAAAGTATATATAGTGATGATGAAAGACGAATATCACAAAAAAAAAAAAAAAAAAACAAATGTTTATCTACTTAATCCCGTGGATTATTGACTGTATACAAATAACTGAAAGGTTTTGAAGTAACCGCAAGCAATCATATAAAAATAATAAAATATAAGATGTATTCAGGATGCTAGCATCCTTTCGCGTAACAATGGTACAACGAAACGTACATGGCAGCATAGACATATAACAAGTAAAATATAGCGCAATATTCAGACAAGAGAAAAAGTAGTGAAAGGGACGTCATATTTTTGATAACTGTAATATTTTAACTTTTTATATAAATAAAGTTTTGATTGGCCATGTCAAGTTTTTAGTTAATCAATCACTCGGTCGACACATTTAGAAAGCTTAATACGCTCTTGCTAAGTTCATAGGTAATTACGTACTACATGATCAACTAGTACGCACTCAATTTGTTTTTTTTTTTACTTGACCAGCAACTCAGGGATGTCTGTCTGTCTGTGCGGGCACGGTAGGTGTCACGAAGAATTATAGGAAGAGAAAGATGGAAGGAGGGGATAGCATTTGTGTACGTTCGAATTGAATTTGAATTAAAAACACTAGCAAATTTTTACAATTGCGCTATAGAGAATGAGTATCCAAAATTCGGCTTAATTTACGATATAGTTTTCTTAATTGTTTATATTTTCTCCTTTCTATTTACTTTGTTGTTCATTGTTTACGTTGGTTTTATAGAAATGTTCTGAGAATAGGGCTTCTCCTATACGTACTTTTGCGCGCACTGAACCCCCAGATACACAGGTAAGTACAAAATGATCTAAGTTTTCATGTTTGTGTTCTGATGAATTTTTTATTCTTTCATAAAATTCTATAAATAGGTTATTAAATCTGTAATATCACTGTTACGCTATTATGGATGGAAAAAGTTTTCTATACTTCATGATGAGGTCTGGACAACGGTGGCAGACTTGTTGAAACAGGAGGCAATTAAGTTCAATATGACAATTAATCATAAGGAGTCGTTTATCGACAATATGCCGAAATGCTGTGAACTAATGCTTCCTTGTTGTCGTACAGGATTTTGGTACCAGGTGGAGAATATTTTTGCTTAGGTGGTAAAAGTTCTTCCACTACCAATAAATGTCCATTTGTTTTTTCTTTAAAGGTGGTGCAAAATACCATGAATGGAACTCGTATCTATGTTTTTTTGGGCACGGCTAGTGCTTTAGTTGATTTTATGGCTTCAATGGATACAGCGAACCTCTTTGCCAAGGGTGAATATATGGTTATATTTGTGGATATGATGACTTACACACCAAAGTATGTGAATTTAAACTTATTTAATACCAGAAGTTGTATCAACTTTAGTGCCCTAATGCCTTTATTTTAGAGAAGCCGAAAAGTATTTGCGTAAACCCGACCAGGTAGAGCATATGAAAACATGCGATGAATCTGAAAACTTCTCTCAGCGTGCTCGCAGCTTACTAGTAGTAGCCTCCACTCCACCCACTGATAGCTATGAAAATTTTACAGCGAAAGTGCGCCAATATAATTTGCAAGATCCCTTCAATTTCGTATTACCATCACTTTTTCACAGTAACAATTTTATTAAGGTAAGGTATTTTTACTTTCTGGATTTTCCACAACTTGTGAAGTTTTGCTAAAACAAAAACCAAGGCATACAAACATACGTAGGACTACATACTTATACTTGAATATACGTTTTTTCTTGTTAGAAGTAGAATGATCTAAATGAAATGTGCATGTAATACACACAACAATACAGACGTACAAACATTAATTACAGACATAACAATTTATGCAGAATATCTTGGGTGCTTACGACGATTAGTTCGATAGATTCTCAGAAAGTAGCAAACAAAGAGTTGAGCGGTCAATTTTGTTGATTTGCACTGCGCCATAAAGCAGGCTTATGTCTCCACTTATTCAAGTATTTACGTTTTACGGGAGGATAGTATGTGCGCGTACACATAGTCACATATGGATATATTGCTTACATAGATAAGAAAAAAGATTGATTGCATATTATAATTTCTTTCCATAGTTCGTTTCAATCTACGCCGCATATCTTTATGATTCCGTTAGACTTTACGCTTGGGCTTTGGATAAGTTGTTGCGCGAAAAGAAAAGCAAATTAAATGATAATGAGGTGCATGATGTGGCTAGCGACGGCATAGAAATTGTCGAAACGATTATCAGTAATCGTACTTATAAAAGTAAGTTTTCCAAAGTTTAATGGAAATGTAAAGGAAAGAATTTGTGAAGTAAGAAGGAGAATATTGCAGGTGTTACTGGTGCTACAATCAATATTGACAGTAATGGTGATTCAGAGGGTAATTTCTCGGTGTTGGCCTACAAACCATTCAAATACTCTTATCGCGAAAATTTATCATGTAATTTTCATATGGTACCCGTGGCTCATTTTCAGCAAGGACGTGATATTCCAGTGAGTGAGTCGTCACTTTTAGTTATCCTTTTTTTTTATTTATGTATTTCTAGTGTCTTTTTTTTATTATTGTATATTTTCACTTGAAAGCATTTTGATTTAGGTTCTGATTTATTGCAATGATTTTAGGGATACAAACTCATTAATGGTTCGATACGGGTTGACTGGCCATCGGGCGGTGATCCTCCATTCGACGAGCCCATGTGTGGCTTTGCTAATGAATTATGTAAAAAAGATGATCGTCACATAACGTCACTAGTAGCAGCCGGCATATTAGGTCTTATGTTATTTTGTGCTGGAGTTGTTACCATGAGCATATATCGGAAATGGAAGATTGAACTTGAAATCGAGGGTCTTCTTTGGAAAATTGATATAAACGAAATTAAAGGCTACTCGGGCAACGATATTGTCTCGTCGCCTAGCAAGGTGCGCAATTTCATTTATTAATGCGTTTTTTTATTTAGGTAGCAAAGCAGAGTAAAATGTATTTATGATTGAAAAGATAAGAAACAGTTTTTAATTCATTTACTTTTTTTTTAAGTTATTCATTCTATTTATAAACTTAATTTTCTCTCTCTCTCTCTCTCAATTTGACAGTTGAGCTTGATTAGTGCCCAATCATTTGGTTCGCGTTGCTCAAATCAAGTATTTACATCTACAGCCCGTTTACGTGGAGCTGTTGTACGTATTAAAGAATTAAGATTTCTCCGAAAGAAGGACATGTCGCGAGAGATTATGAAGGAGATGCGTCTGTTGAGGGAATTGCGTCATGACAACGTAAATAGTTTTATCGGAGCTTGCGTAGAGCCGACGCGCATTCTGCTAGTCACCGATTACTGTGCTAAGGGCAGTTTGTACGATATCATTGAGAACGAAGACATTAAATTGGATGATCTGTTTATAGCTTCACTTATACATGATTTGATTAAGGTTTGTCTTTGATCTCATATATTTGAATAAACCAAACCAAGCCTTTAATACTTTTACAGGGTATGATTTATATACACGATTCTTCATTGGTATATCACGGCAATTTAAAGTCATCAAATTGTGTTGTAACTTCACGTTGGATGTTACAAGTAGCTGATTTCGGATTACACGATTTACGGTACTGTGCTGAGAGTGAATCTATCGGTGAACATCAGCACTATAGAAGTAACGTATAATAATAATTTTCTTTTTGAAACATTTGTTCATCCTCTTTCAATCATTATGTTTCCTTTATTTTTTTTTCTGTTTTTAGACCAATTCTGGAAAGCGCCTGAATTATTAAGGAATTCGCATATTTATGGTTCGCAGAAGGGTGACGTATATGCTTTCGCGATTATAATGTACGAGATATTTAGTCGAAAAGGACCATTTGGACAAACAATGTTTGAACCTAAGGAGATCGTAGATTTGGTAAAAAAGAAACCAATTAAGGGCGACGCTCCTTTTCGACCAGAATTAGAGTGCATAATTGAAGGCGAATTATGTCCGGATTACGTCTTGAGTTGCATTACAGATTGTTGGCATGAAGATCCTGAAGTCAGACCTGATTTCCCCACAATTAGGTATTAAAAATCTCAATAAGTATTTTTGGAGTTTTTTGCCACCTTCGTTTCATATTTACAGGAATCGCCTGAAAAAGATGCGTGGCGGTAAAACGAAAAACATCATGGACCAAATGATGGAAATGATGGAAAAGTATGCTAACAATTTAGAAGACATTGTTAACGAAAGGACTCGTTTGTTGTGCGAAGAGAAAAGGAAAACAGAGGATTTGTTACATCGTATGTTACCGCAATCGGTAGCTGAGAAATTAACCATGGGTTTGGGCGTTGAACCGGTGTCGTATGACTTAGTAAGTTGAACAAAATTTTATTGAAATTTTTTTTTTATGGGATTATCTGGATTTTGTTTTGCTGAAAGGTTACCATTTACTTCAGCGATATCGTGGGTTTTACAGCCATGTCTGCCGAAAGCACACCCTTGCAGGTGGTTAATTTTCTCAATGACCTGTATACAGTTTTTGATCGCATTATTCGCGGCTACGATGTGTACAAAGTAGAAACAATAGGTGACGCCTATATGGTAGTGTCTGGATTGCCAATTAAAAATGGTAATCGTCATGCGGGTGAAATCGCCTCCATGGCTTTAGAATTACTACAAGCAGTGAAGCAGCATCGTATAGCTCATCGACCCAACGAAACACTTAGATTGCGGATTGGTATACATACCGGCCCTGTTGTAGCTGGTGTAGTAGGCTTGACAATGCCACGTTACTGTTTATTTGGCGACACCGTAAACACTGCCTCTCGAATGGAGTCAACCGGCGAAGCGTTAAAAATTCATATATCTAGTAAATGTAAAGATGCCTTAGACAAATTAGAAGGTTATATTACAGAAAAGCGAGGTGTTGTGCATATGAAAGGCAAAGGTGAAGTGATAACTTATTGGTTAATAGGAGCTACGGAGAAAGCCATACAAAAGAAACCTGTTGATATGACTGATTTACCTCCACCTCTTTTTTGCCGCCCACGAAGGAGTCCGAAATTGAATTCTGATTCTCGTCAACCAAGTATTATTGGCATGCCATATGGGGCGAACGGTTCGAGACGTCAATCCAGTGTTCCAAAGGCTGACATTGAGTCCAATTACAGTTTGCAAGGTTCTACATATCAAATGCAACGTGATTCGCCCCGATTACCACCGAAATGTTACGAACGGCTTGCAACAAACGGATTTGGAAGCTTCCAAGGCAACAGCATACCAGAGCGTATAAGTTATTATGGTAGTGTTGGTATAGGCGTTGCTGGTAAAGTGCTAGATGTCGCACAGTTATCGCATAATACTTTGGAGCATTCCGAAATGAACTGTGATAGCAATAGTGTTGGGATAAATTACAGCGTAGGTGTCATCGCAATCTCTAATGATTTTTCCCAGAAACCTTTGGCTATGGTAAGACCTCATCGTCGAATAAATTCGACGACTCTAACTGACGAAATATATGGTAGTGGCGTTATATGTGATAATACAGTATTTGCGGCGCATAATTTGCGGGAAGCGCTTTCTTTAGACCCTATACCATTTCAGTTACGTAAGCGGCACGAATCCGTAAAACTACCGCCGTCCAAACTTAAGAAGAACAACTCGCGATCTTTAGATACTGGTGTGGCGCTGATAAGTGCCAATCCAAATGGTGAAATTGATAACGCATCAGGATTACCGATTAGACAACATAGGGAGGCTAAGGCTGGCGTTGCAAGTGATGTAGCCACGACAGAGCAACTAGGCGGTGAGGATATTGGTTTACTAATAGCCTACGATAATGGCGATGTAAATTTGCAAAATTCGCCTACCATCGTGCCAGTGGGATCATCTTTACTCAATCGAAGGCGTAGTGGAGGAGGTTTTCTTGGGAGCCCGACACCTCTTCTTACTACACTACCATATAAACATCTAAATAACAATTGTAATGGTGATTTAACTATTGAGGAAGACGTACAATCACCCCTGTTGCAGCGTCAACCTTATCCTTCCAGTGTCAGTGCTGGTATGGATAGATCGAAACGATGGCATTCCTTGGAAACGATAGAGCATCATACCGGCAACAGTGTTAGCTATGCGGACGATATCGACGGCACTCAAGCGAGCAGCTCTGTTATACCGAAGATAACAAAAAAATCTGCACGAAATGCATCTGGTGAGGGCAACTCGTCGTCCCTGTTCAATCGTTTAGTGAGTATATTTCACGTTAATGGCAAGAGAACCAGCGAAGCATCTTTGCGAAGAGTAGGCATTTTGCCTAGTGCAGTAAGAAGAGTACCTGGTTTCAGCGACATGGGCAGGACTAACCGCGATCGAGAGAGTATTGTATAAAGAGTAAAAAGGGGCAAACGAGAGCGAGGATAAGCATCCTAAATATTTTATATAACTTTTGTTTTGTTTAGTTTAGGAAGCATTTTAGAATTGCGTCTAGTCACAGTCTCCAGACTAGTTGTTTACTTGTACTATATATGTTATTTACATTTTGTGTAATCACTTCGTTAAAATATTAGTTAAAAAATAACACAATTAACCAAAACAAATGTCGTACGCATACAAACATATACTACGATATACGATATACGATAGATTGATTTTATTGTATATTCGCAAACCATATATATGTATGTGTGTAGACAAAAGGAAAACATTTCAATGAATGTGAAATCATGAGACTTCTCCACCAAACAAAAAAACCTTATTATAACACAAGAATATTTTACTATACAAGCAGAAAGTAAATAATTTTAGAATCATAGGTACTTTATACATGTATATAGACATATAGATCACGTAGATCATATTTAAAGTTTAGTCAATGCCGAAAGCGCATTATCTCTATTTAAAATTTTTTATTTGAATTCGATGTTAAGAATGAAATATTCACTTCAAAACTATTTTGCATTCAATTCAAACAAAAAAAAAAAAAAAAAATTGTATATAAACCGAATCAGAATATCGTTAGGAAAGATTATTAGAAAAGCGAATTAACGACAAAACAGGCTTTTTTCTTTGCTTTTATGACCCAATTATTGTACATAATGTACGACCTATAACTTTAGTGTTCATTTGAAAATTTTTGGATAAGCACTTACTTGTTTATTAAACCGATAGCATCAATAATTTTTCGAATGTCTCAAGAAATGATCGTCTAACCAGATGGGGTAATCAATATACAGTTGATCTGTTAATATAAAAATTTATAATACATAAATTTTAATTTACTACCACACATAGTTGTGTAGAAAGTAACATATCCTGTCGATTAGTTTTTATGATATGAAGTTGAAACATTTGACTTGCGAGATATTTATATTTCTACACCCGTATAAACAAATTCTGTTTATACGTATTGGAATTGGATATTATTCTTTATAATTAAATACTTTTCAATATATCGATTTGAAATTTGTCGATAAGCTCTTTATCAACTCACTAAGGCGACCGCGAGGAACATATGTCTACTTTAGGTGATAGGTTCATAGGCGTTACCCTCAAAGCGAATGTAGCTTTCTTACTTGTTTTGATGTATGTATGTATCCAATACGCTTCTAGCAATATATGTGTGGGTTAAATAGAAGTGAATCGAATTAAGATTTTTTTTTTTTAAATAATTGTACTATGCGCTAAAATATTTGGCATGTCATACAACATCACGAAAAAGAACTTATCATTAAATATAATTTTAGTGAATGAATGTAGTTTAGGAGCATTTAGATAAATTTTTAGTTATAATTGACTGTATGTTATGTACGCGTGCTTACAATCGTGGAGTCTCTTAAACATTATAATTTTAAAATTTTTCTAATTTTCTTGTTAGTGCTTATTGCTATAAAAAATTGCTAAACCGCATACATGCAGTCGTTCGCTTTTCTTTAACTTCCTTTAACGTCGTTATTAATTGTAAACTCATATATGCATGAGAGTGTGTGAGTACGTGTGTATGTTACATCTGTTACATTTTACATTTAAACACATTTTAGTTCTATTTATTTAAGATATATTTTTGGTTTTTTTTTTGTTTACAATTGTTTTCTAGTTTTAATTACCGCGCAAAATCGTTGTTAGTTTTTGAAGTCTGCACACTTACACACACTTGCATAAACGGCTATACATTCTTGCGGAGCTCCATAAAAAATATTTATAACACAAGTCAAGTTTTTATTGTAACTTATTTATTTTATTAGAGAATTTTCCAAAATAAAAGTTTTTAGGAAAGTGCTCCTGTGCATAACCGACGAACTTTATATGCCCGTAGATGTATATATGATTAAGTGTGTGCTCGTCCCTTTATGTTTGTGTGTGTGTGCGCCTACATGTGTGTGTGTGTATGTGCATGCATAGTTGTGAAGAAAAATTAAAAGTGCAAGAAGAATACAATACAATGTCAACAGACATTTTCTTTTTGTAATTATTCTCTGTTAAATTGCCATATATTTATATGTATAATAAATCATATGTAAAATAAAAAAAAATTTGAAGAAAAAATAAAACTTTTATATCTTTTAATTATGAATATTGAGGTCATTTATTGATAATAAGTTTTTTAACATTCTGCCAATAATTAAAAACCACAATGAAAGCGCTTGCTTGAGCCAAAATGTTAATATATTCAAATTAGTAAATATATATAATTCATTTTTGGTGTTTGAGTGAGAAGTTAAATTAAATTGATTTAATTGTTATGTATTCTGTTAATAAGTTATCCCATGTCTGTGGTATTCCTAACCCAAGCTCTACAGTGTCATATTTGAATAGGTTTACAACAACTTTTTTAAGTTATGCAGTTTGATTTTTGCTCATGATTAAAATAAAACATAAAATTTACATCCAACTGTGTATCTCGACGCCTATATACATACATTGCTGCTTATAACCCTGATGGCAAAAATTGAGATACGAATCATAGCAAGCAAGAAATTCTATCTTCATCTAGTAGCAGACAGTAGTCTAAAACTTGGATCGAAAATATTTACCATGTAACTTTATAACTTAATTGCTCGGTACAATAAAAATTTGCTTAAAAGCACGATTGCAATGAATAAAAAACTGTAAACTACAACCTGTTATTACTATTGATCTAAAGTAAAACAAGTAGAAATACTGTAGTAGTGCACGGCCCACCATTAAATATCCCCATCACCTTAGTTGTCCACGTATCGACTCTTCAAAATAAGACGTTATATCGTATTATATCTAGCTATTTCTGCATCCGTTCCGATCAAGCAGTCATGACCTTGAAGCGGGTGTTTCCCGTGGTTTAATAAGATAATTGAATACTACAAGAATAGAAAAAACAAGCTTTACAAAAAATTTTCGAAATGTGGCTCTGCTTGCGACTATTTCGCTTATTCAGTTGCAAGGCGTAGATTTAATTTTTTCAGCCACCAATATTATTGCAGATACCTTCAGTTTATGTTTGCTAATTCTAAATACTTTTTTAGGTTTGTTAAGTCCAAAAGAAAAATCTCCATAAATCCCTCGCATGTTTCTTTCAATGGCTCTGAGTCCTCGGATGATATTGTATCGTCAAATCTCTTTGCTGAATACTTCTGAATTTAGGTGTTTTCCCTTTGTCTTGGAAGAGTAGTCTCCTTATTCTTATTCACAAAAGTGGAAGTAGACAACTCGTTGGGAATAGAGGCATTGCCAAGTTGAGCGTCTTACCTAAACTGTTCGAACGGATTGTTACTCAGCATTTAGCCCTTGCCAACAAATCGTATATTTCTCCATTTCAACATGGCTTTCGAAAAGGAAGATCTACGGTCATCAATCTGTTAGAGATTATGTCATGTTTTGAAGGCCTTTTCTAGTGATTCTCACACTGATGTCACATACACTGATGTTAGTAAAGCGTTTGATATGGTTAACTACAACTTACTGATCTTCGACCTCCAAGCCTGCCTTTCTATTTAGTGAAATGGATATTTCTCTCTTAGCTCGTCTCTCTCTCTTATCTGCATAATAGAACCGTTAGGGTTTTGTTTAACTTCATCACCTCGGAAAAATTCCCCATGACGTCTGGCGTGCTTCAAGTCAGCCACTTAGGACCCATTTTAGTTAATTTGTACATTAATGTGCCTGCCCTCGGTGATTAAATCCAGCCAAATCTTTATGTATGCTGACGATGTGAAACTGTTTTCTTCCTTTTCCATAGAATAGCAATCACATCAGCTCCAAATTGACTTAAATAATTTGGTTGCATGGTATTCGTTGAATTTTATAAAATTAAATCTAAATAAAGGTAAGAAGCTTTTTCTCTCAAGAACGAAATCATTCATTACTCAGTATTTCATTGACTCGCACAAGTTGGAGGAGGTCGATACGTTCACAGATTTAGGCGTTCTATTTGACCACAGACTACGTTTTAACTGGCATATTGAGCTCCCGTTAAGCAAAGCTAGGTTCGCGCTTGGTTTTATAAAGAGGTGGTCTAAAGAGCTTGATGATCCCTACATTACGAAAAGGCTGTAAATGTGTTTAGTAAGACCAATACTTGAGTATGGCTCTGTTGTTTGGTCTCCTTCCTATAGGTGCTATGTACATTCAGTTGAATCTGTTCAAAAGCAATTCTTGCTCTTTGCCCTAAGGAATTTGGGTCGATTGGGTTTCCGATTGCCTCTCTTCCCCCCTATGAAAATAGGAATAGGAAATGTCCCTAACCGTTTCTCTAGGCACTTTATCTTTATTATGCTTAGTCAATGTAAACACAATTATGAGCTGTTTAGCTCGCTCAGAGTTGCTTGCACGAACCTAAATGATGTCGTTCATTTATTCTCAATATCGGATTCTTTAGAGACTATTAAAGCAACTTTGCTTAACACGCGCTATTTACCTATGTCGTCCTCAAACTAAGTCGCATTCTTAAATTCCCATTTTTATTTTATCTCGAAAATTAAATAGTGTTGTTAATGTTGTCGGTTGCCAAGCTTATGCATGTTTGCAATGGTTTAGAGGTGCACTTGCAACCTTAATCTGCTCTTGTTGTCGATGTGCTTCTGTGCTAGCTGAGTATATGCTTTTTTTTGTTTCTTATTTATTTATACATGAATTGTTATTCTAAATCACTTGTGTTTATTGTTCTTTTTTCACAACCTCCTATATATTGTATACTAGTTCTTAAAATAATTAGTATTAGATTTACTTTTAAGATTTACTTGAATTCGACTGTTAATTTGGCTTAGTTGAATTTGATATATAAGTAAGTAAAGAAATAAATAAAATATTTGAATTGGACAAAAAAGTAGTCAGGTCTGAACCGTTTTCAATAGAGTTCACCTTTGGGCCAAAACACATGTATTAAATTTCATTAAAAATTTGCGGCCAATAGGTTAAACAGATAACGCGTCATTTTTAATAGTTCTCGATAATTTGTAATACTTTCTTAATGTGACGATAAAATATGAAATCTTAAGCTTGACGTAATGTAAAGAGTTTATATAGATATATGAATATTTTTGCTTTCGGTAAATTGATAGATTTTGTTATTGAAATATTGTAATTGAAGCCTAGTATGATCAATATCTTGACTTTACATTTTTTTAATTTTGATAATTCATTAAAAGCGTAATTTTCGAAAGAAGGATTTTAGTTCCAAAAGGAGCAAATCCAATGCGCATTTCTGTTCAAATAACATAAATACGGTATTTTAACATAGTATAAAGTTAACTTTCGTATATTCAATGTAGCCTTATTGGTTCCCTTATGGGTTTTTCTAGAATATAGCGATACTTTAGCAGCAAGTCATTGCCATACAATAATTTCTTCATCTGAAAGTACCATTTTCAAGCTCTACGCCACTTCTTAAGTTGCTTCGCGAAGTATACATCAAATAAATCTTCGAATAAGTAGAGTTCTGTGCTCAAAAAAATAGCGAAGAAATTGAACAGTTCGAAGGAAAGTACTACCAAGTCAAGACGGATAATGAAAAAAGGACACGATATAAACGCAAAAAAAAGAACGCATTATAAGATAAATTGACATAAGCATGGCGACGACGGGCTTTATATTACAAAATCCGTTCAGAAAACATTAGCAGCATTAAGTAGAATGGTGTTATGTCCCGTGCTGCATTCAAAAGACGCCATCCCTTCTTGTTAGTACTCGTTTCAATGTCCCATGTAAGTAACGCTTTCATCGTTAAGACGAATCTCAAAAAAATTCTTTCTGTTGTGAATAGTTTCAAAACACACAGCGGCACGGAATTCGCATCTTTCTAGGATAATAGACAATACTTTATATAATGTATCTGGTATCACTCTCTTGCAATAAGTACATTTTTATCATTAACAGAAAAACTATTTGCATGCTTTCTATATTGGGGCGCGTCCATTATATCATCGCGTATTTTTATTAAATTCTTTAGTAAATGTGAAGCTACTATTGAAATTCTGGATTAATGCCAGCTCGTTTAGTTAATTTTTGATGGTGGTGAATCAATGGGCTTTTTTGGGCGGCGCTGAAATTTAGTACAAATATCGCATTTCTATGCTTTCTTAATATTCTCAGGGAAATAATAAATTTTTTAGACAAATTTATAAGCTCTTTTTTAATAGCATTCACTTACACAAATTTCGCGGTATACACTACCTAAGTGACAGAACAAGCGGATTTGGATATACCAAGCTTGACCCTAGGCAAATTTGTTTGTTTTGCTGGTCATAGTCATGGCTTGCTTCTCGAAGTTGACAAACTAAGTTTCACACAAAAGTTGCAAGCTAATTATAATTTATGTAGTTGCCAGTTTATACGAATAACAGAAATTGAATAATTCCGCAATTTTCGATTTTCGATTATGATTAATTTCAATCCAGCAGAGACTTATTTGTATTGATCTGAAGATTTTCCTTCATTTTAAGCTTCATTAAAAGAATGCACACGTCGATAGTTCCAACGGACAGAAGTTATAATTTCCCAAAAAAATTATGTGGAAGCAAACAGTAAAGAAATTATATAAAAATCTTTAAGAGTGGTTTAAAGTAAAATGATTAAATGAAAAAATAGACGGCCAGTCATGTAGGTGTGTATTTATGTACATAAGATTTTTATTATGACTGAAGTATATATACATTGTCCTATTTATGTAAGAATATATATTTTAATTAAAAATTCCTATTGTCTAACCAAGCATATTTCAGTGGAACACAATTTCGACTAAACAACAATAAGCGCAATGGCAATGTCCAGCTGAATTTAGTCCCTATTAGCAGATCCTTTCATTAAAACAAGGTAAGATGAATGTACAGGATCGTCTTAGATTTTTTATTTCATGATACTATCCAAACTGGTGTACCCTGTTGGACCAGCGGGGGAACTGCCGTTATTGAACCGATCACAGCAGCCACAGCAGCATACTTTGTATATTGTATCCATAATGGTACTTCGCTCGAAATCGTCCATGTTATGCATAAAAATACCCGAAACCAGATCTTCCTCAGTGCGAGTGCCAACGAATTCACGTAGATCCGATATGGGGAAGCCGTCGCGGTAATAGCATTTAATTGTATCGTAGGCATCCATAATAACCGAAATGAATAATGATAAAACTACGTAAATATAAAGTGATATAAACGAATACAGGTACAATTGACAAAATAGCCAAAGCCAGTTAGCTTTGGATGAGAGAGTTGAAAAAGTAGCAAACATATCGTCGCCGTTAATCAATGAGAACAAGCATTCGGATGTGGTAGCCAGCGAACGGAACTTCATATGGTAAGGTCCCAGTATAAGCCAGCCACAGAAAGCAAAGCCGGCATAAATTAATAATGCCGCTACTAAGAATCTAAAAATTTTGGGTGCTGCCTTCTTTAAAGTTAAAATCACCACATTATATGTTTTGAAAAAACCCAAATAACGTAAGACTCCAAACCATACTAGGAGATTGCCGACGCCCAAGAATAGGGAGCACGTATCCCATTGATCGACAACAAGAAACTTGCGTTCAATTTGTTCTTTTAAAGCGGAGCCCAAAATTAGCAAGACATCATTAAACAATATCATTATATACCTGAAAAGATGCTTAAAATGTTTAACTAAAAAGAGTTTCATATGTTTTGATACTTACCAGAAATTGACAAACTCTAGGCGACCTTCGAAACTTAACTCTTTGTTGAAATTTGCCCGAAAAAATCGTATAGTTTGACAGCGCAGCAGATAGGCTCGATATAAAGCGCGTGCGCATAACGAGAACGATAGTAGACATACCAATAAAACGAAGATATTCAATATACTGCGTAATATGGCGTCGAATTCAGCATCTGAGATAAAATCAACGTCACCGTTGCAATGCAATCGCATTGCGTCGGCATCCAGAGATAGTAACATTTGACCATCATGATCCCGATTATCGAAACATATGGTTATATTAAATTTAAAGCAATCTGGGGCTGACAAGGGTCCACCATATGCTTTAAAATTTACCGTTTTTATGGCAAATTCCAAACTTGCTTTAACCAAAGACGAAAAACTAACTTCTACGTCTCTTTGGGACAAGTATTTTTGCACGCCGATAGTTGTAACGTTGGCTGGCAAAGATTCACACAATCGTTCTATTTCTGGATTAAAGATGTACGATTCATTGAATCCAAATATGATGCCTTCACGGTAATTATATAAGCATAGCTTCATGACTGCCATGCTGTTGTCATTTGTCGGATAATCATAGGGTCCTATAGAACGATTTAAAGCCGCATAGCCTTTAATCGCATAATCAATGGTATCGAAGAATTCTGCTTTTTCATAGAGAGCAAATGGTCCTACCGACGGTGGGTAAGACTCCACTTCACGAGATGAGTCCCACCCACGTAAAAACAAATGTGAAAACGCTATGCGATTATCCCAAGTGTAATTGATGTGATTATATCGCGAATGGGCAAACAGGCACAACTGCATGGTTACCAAAATGATTTTAACAATCTGTAAATTACCGGAAGAGATAGAACTAAATGATCAAAATAAACTTAGGTAATACGGCTAGTAACGAAAAGCGTGCGACAAGTTTAACAATGCACATACATTTGTCCATAAAGACAATAAAATATTTATATGACATCACTCATTATTCATACTCATTGTTCATATTATATATTAGTTTTATTTGATGTTACGAAGTAAACGTTTTTCAAAATGTTACAAAATGTACTTCTTTTTTTAAAACATTTCAGATATTTACATAAAAAACTTTATAATTCCTGGATTGTTATCAAACGCAAGTTATTGTTCTAAAGCATGTACATTGTGTATATGTACATTTCAAGCGTGACTTTCTCACTGAAATGTAAAATATATTTCACAATAGTCTGCTTAATTATGCATATATAAAATTATTAAATATATATATTTACAAAATGGAAGGAGACCCCAATTGAAAAACGATGTTTAAATATTTGATATTGAACATTGGCGGCTTGCGAAATTTCTTTAAAAACGACACAGCCTTTGAACGTATAATTCATTTTTACTTTTTTTGGTGTATTAGATCTATGTATTTAGTTCTCTGATTTCGAGCAGTGTAGACTAATTATGCATTCAAGTACACGTAATAAGCTGGAAACTTTTGAGATTCCCTTACGAAACCGCGCTTTAATTAATTTTCGCCATGGATAACTATGACTTAAGATCGCGTATTCAATACGCCTGAAAGTACGAATAGGTTCAAGTATTGCATTAAGCGCTGTGGTAACTATTATCGGAAGAGATATACTGTTTTTATCTTTCGTTCTATAATCCCTAAAAATAGATATAGATGCAACTACCCAATATATATATATTTATACTCCTATACCTTTTTTAAGTTCATTTAGGTATATACGGCTGCCTATGCGTCTTACGCGATGTATTGTGTGAATTCTCAAGATCATTACTCAACATTGCTATAAAAGCGAATAAATTAATAACACAGCTTCCAGTGTTATTAAGATTGTGTACTACTAATCGCGGTAATTAACCAGTTAAAACAAGTAAGAGCATATAGTCGGGTAAGGCCGACCATTAAATACCCTACACAACATTGTTTAACATAATTCTTAGTTTTATTATAGAACACAACAATTATATCTTGTTTATATATAAAGGCATATTTTCCATGCGCGCAGTTTTGGGAAAGCGGCCCCAAAACACAACCTAATGTAGTTCCAATTTTTACCCTTACGTAGGGCAGGATCCAAAAATAGGCGTAGATCATCCAAATTTTGTAGAGTTCATTTTTGTGTAAAATTACTATAATATTATGGGTCAATTTCCATCAGCATCTGTTAAAACTTACACTCTGCTGCTCGATCAATCAATCAATTTTCATGCAAATCGTTGTTAGGGTACGGTCCAAGAAATAGGTCAAGATGGTCCAAATTTGGCACAGTTAATTTTTTTATGTTAGATTACTATTGTGATATAATTTTCGTCATGAAGCATTTAAAATTATACCTTTTTATCGTATGAACTTCAGTTTTCGCCATATGAGACGGGGTTCAAAAATTACCCCAGCTGGTCTAAAGTTTCCATACCAATTTACAATGCCGTAATACTACAATTTAGCCACTTTCTCGATTCGAACCATTTTGAATAGCGTTCGTGGTTGAGCGAAAACAACTCACTGAACCAAATTTCATCAAAATATCCCAAAAATTGCGACTCGTAGCTTCAACAAAAATTTACATGGACGGACAGGCTTAGATCATTTCATACAATGGTGCTGAATTGATCGGTACAATAAAAGGTGGGTCCATTTTTAAGCCCTTCTGCATGTTACATGCGACCGCACTAAGTAGTATACCCTGTACCATAGATGGTGTAGGGTATAAACATCCATCCTACTGCATCATAAAATATACATCGATTGCTAATCATGGATTCGAAAATGTAATTTAACACATTTTGAGCGTACGAACTGAAACCACCTTTACTCGTATGCTGAATTTGGATATTAATTAATATTAAGAATTGCTTTTGTGGAATATGAAAATTGAGTACAAAAATTCTGCACCCGTCTTAGAAAAAGGCTTAATTATAATTACTTTTAATATACTAATTTTATTGTGATATATCGAAAAACAAATACGTTGGCTTATACTAATCTATGGTATATAGTCAATTCTGGAGAAGTTTACTTTTTTAAATTACATTAAATGGGAACTATTTTTTATATGTAATTAGGTTTCATAATATGCTAATGAGAGAAATAGACGGAATAATAAAACGGAGAACTAACTAGTCGCTATAAGCAATAGTTATCATCTTATATATCTTGTTTATTTCTATCCACTGCCTTGTTGGAAACAAAAAGGCATACTCACACACAATATTTATATTTATATATAGATAGAGTATTTAATTAAATAAAATGCATGTGCATATACAGAATGACCTTGAGTTCAGTGGATGCGTCAGTTGACTGTATGGATTATGTTTAGTTTGACAGTTACTGTAGTCTATAGTTAGTTAATATATACACTTACCTGTACCACAAATTTATATGGAAATTTTCGACGAGCTTGCCATTTTTCAATTGGGTTCATAAAGAAAAATTGCAATTTACGTCTCATACGTTCCTCTTGATATAAGGATTTGGGAGGTGTTCCTTCACTTAATGTAGAAGGTGCTGGCATGTCTATAAAACCTTCGGAATTACTCCGACTACTTCCGTTTTGTATAGTTTGCTCACTTTCATCTTGTTTAGTTAGAGGGCTGGCGTATTCTTCCTCGCTTTCACAGCATGAATTCTCTTTGCTAATATCGCCGCGATTATTCCCTGTGCTCACTGTGCCTTCATCTATCATATTATTATGTGCGTAAGTCCTGTTGTTGGTGGCCATATCTCGGAATTAATTTCTTTGGGTGATTGTTAAAGTGATTTCGATTACGATTTCCGTTGTTTTTAATCAATTATATATTTCAGTTAGTCTTAGACTTGTAAAATGAAAATTTATTCAAAATTGTTGAACTTATTTTGGCATTTTTTTCCTTTGTTTTCATTTTTTCACTCCCGACATAGCGTTGCTAAACTATTGTTTTAAGAATTACTTGATGTTAACAAATGCGTATGGCAATATTGTTTTCGTAAAGACATTCTTCGTATAGTGTGGCAATGTTAATTATAACTAAACATATTCATAATTACACGTGTGTTATATATAAAAATTTTGTATTATTGTTATAAGCATGTGAAATTTAAATTTATCAACAGATGGCCTCAAACCGACTGGAAGGTTGGCATCTTCTGTAATCACGCTTCTGTGAGGTCGGATTGTGAGGATGGTCTGAAGTTGGGGTTCCTTGCGGAGGAGTTCTCCGTGTTGACGGAACGTCCGCACTAAGCTTGCCGTCAATATGGGTGCCACGGAGGAGTCCGAGGCATTCAGGTTGCTAAGGAGGGATGAAACGGGCCAGGGGTGAAAACCAGCAGTCAAGAGTTC
>CCAG010012767.1:0-68378 GCA_001077435.1 Glossina morsitans morsitans | reverse complement strand
AAGAGTTCCCGCGGTAAGCAGTAGTGGGACAGCGTACCGGAGTGGAGTGCCACTGCCAGCCCAGCCAATATGATTGGACCACAATCTTTTTGCAAAATTTTTTTAAAGTTTCCATATCCTCGGATATTTGAACTATATGTTGTAAAATCATTATCATCATGAGTTCGATTCCTGGCACGGAAATTACTTTTTCTAATGTTTTTTTCTTTTTATATTAAGATCTTTATTTTTTTTTTATACGTCCTTGAAAGTAAATATCTATTGTCTAATTAGTTCACGTAAGAAATTATACTTTTTTTGCAGTTGTCGTCTTTACGTCAGGAAAAAAAAAACGTGTTTAATGCCTTCGTGAATATCATAACAATGGATAGTGGAAAACCATATTAAGTTCTTTTAAAAGTGTAATAAAATTTGATTGGGTCTGTTTTATTTTGCAGGTGTTTTTTTGTGGAAGAAGGCGTAAATCCAAATTGATTATATATATCTTCAAATCCTGTGCCGTTAATTGCTGCTAGGCCAATAGCAATTAATCAGTATATTCAATAATGTAAAATATATATTATTAATCAATATTATTATTTTTTTAGCATTAATATTGTGTATATATACATATTTATATATATGTATATATATATATATATAAATATAATATAAATATATAAATAGAATATAAATATGATGTAAATATATTTATAGATCGGTAGGTATATAAATATCGTGTGCAAACGCATAAACCTGATTCCTCATTCATTGTTCTGGTAAATAACAAAGACCTTAAAGAAGGTCATTTCTTGGTGTAACATTAACATGTTGATGATTTCGATTTTGTGGTACGCCTGGGCGTATGCGCCAAGGCGTTGCATTTGTATGGTTATGTATGTGTGTGCGTACAAGTATGAAACAAAAGGAAACTGTTGCTAATGCCCAATATAAGTTAAAGCAATGGAGTGAGTGCAATTCAAAATATTTATTCTTTATTTCTTCACGCATGCTTCGCACATTTGTTATTCACCCAAGAGCACAATCAGCAACACCATCAGACAAAACTTGTTTTTCACTTATGCCATCATGCAAAAGACTAATGCGACATCTTTCTTATGAAATTAAGTAAAACGGTTCTTTTTTTTTGTGTATTTATGATTACATTTTTTTTTTCGTTATCTACTGCATAGGGCATCTTCAATGCATGCCTTTAATATAAATACATGCTAAAAGAAAAAAAAAAAAACAGTTTGCAATAAAATATACTATTACAAATTTTCATTTATACTAAATTCTTTTAGTTGGCCGTACAAGCGGTTGTTGTTTTCGCATTCTTAAGGTATGATGCTGTTCAATGGCATTTTTGGCCTTTCGCGATCGATTTCCTAGACATACTCTTTAGTTGGTATGAGGTGCTTTATTGGGCATCTTTTAAATATTGAAAATATTTGCTGGTTGTTCGTATGTTGTTGTAGGTAGATATGAGCGTAAATTTGTGTGGTTGTACGTGATTGTATTTGTAGCACATTGCGCCCATATGAGAGTGTTTAAGAGTGGAAAGGAGAGCTTTTCCTTTTAGGCTAACAAAGTGGTTAGATTGGCTGGCTGACTGGCTGGATGGTTGGCTGGATGTTAAGATAAGCGAGCATTTATGCAAAGGCCACTGAACTGTAAGACATATGTGTGCACGTACATATTCCGCATAAAGACACATATACATACGAAATATTTTTGTAAAAAAAAAAAAAATTAGAAGAAAGAAAATAATAAAAGAGTGGGTTCCTTTTGCTTTGGAAGATAAATGTGCTTGCAGCGTAAACGTTTTGGTATTTATGAGTTTTTATGATCGACACATGTACAAATAAGAACGTAGAGCGAGAAATAAGATGAAGGGTATAGATTGTGTCGCGAAAAAGAATAAAACAAACAAATGAGAAAGCTATACTTGCCTTTAGGCGAACCTTGTATACCCGCCACCTAGGGTTCAAAATATTTTGAATTGCATGTTTGGTAGTGTAAAACAGATCCATAGCTCCGTATAGGTCGTTCAATCTTTCACATATTGTGCTTAAGGAAATGCCAGCATGCTGGTCTGGAAAGATTTATTTTATACATGATCGATGAAAATTTGATTCAAAATGACTGATTGTTATCGGAGACGGACAATATTACTATCAAGTTGCGTTTTTAAAAGTTGATAATTCACCGCACCATTGTAATTGCATATATAGCATGTTCTTTGCAGGTAACTGCGATGAATCGTCTCTGTCAACCCAAAATTTTTGTTTTAAATTTTTTAAATTACATTACATTTGTCATACATTGGTCAAACTTGTTATAAAAAAAGGTTTCCCAAGGTCTGATGGATGCTACCTTCTGCTGGTGATTTTTCCATTTTCTGTTTCAGTTTCTGCTTTCGAAACCATTACAATATTAGTTTTTAAAATAAATCAGCATTTACAGATGTTTTCCTGTGAAAATCCTGTCTGGAAGCTCTTGGAACTGTTTGTGTAAGAATATATGCAAGAAACGAGTATATACGCAAATAATATATAAGTCAGCTTCTAAACTAAGTACATCAAGGGCAACAGAAATGGGAGAGTTATATTTCTTATTGATTTCCGCAACCAATATCTTTATATCCACACATATGACTCAACTCTAATGATTCATCTTTGGCTGTTATAACTTTGTCTTCATATTTCATTATTGTAAACGACGTTTTCGATGTACGCTTTTATTGAGGTTTGAAAATCAATCTAAATCAGATCCGACTCCTGTGATGGGTGGCTTTATTAATTCATAGCGTATCGCTTACATATTAGCAATAAGTTATAAAAACACTTGTCTGGCATGTTGGATTATTTGTACAACCACGTTTAGATAGTCTAACTTATTACATACAATGACGCATTATGTCACAACAATATTCGTCATATCAATCGGCGAACAATTTTCAAAATTTTTATAATTTCATAGCAGATAGATCTCCGTGTGAGTAGCCGAGTAGGAAAAAATGCGGTAGAGTATCAATACAAGCGAGCATATGATCAAAGTTATCTCGGGCAGCAGTTTAAATCCAGACAATAGATAAATAAAAAATAGTAAAAAGATGGGTTGAATTCATTCAGCTTTCGAAATTAGGTCCTTTGGTAGATCGGTATGGAATATGCTAACAAGGATATATTTCGGCTGGTGGAAATCGACTGCTGACTTGGAAACTTGAGATCTTACTTTATGACGTGTTACAACGCAGAACTTTGATTTGCTACTCGAAGTTTCATCGAAAACATATTCCATTTGCTACTTCAAAAATGTTCGAAAGATGTGATGAAGTGCTGGCGAATTGATTTAATGGTCGAATTTATTACGTCAAGTAACTTCTAGTTTGGTCAGTATCTGGCAAATTTATTTTTATTTTATATTTAAAGTTAAAGTTTGTACTTGCAAGGCAGTCTTTGGAAAAGTTAAAGTAATCCTAGGCAGATGCTTTCGTTAGCTTTCTTAACGGATACTTTGATAGCGGTAAGCGTGGTAGGAGATCAAGATTTAACATCTATTTTAAATGTTTATTAGTTCGCACTTATTTTTCTTCCAGGGACTCCCAAAAAGGTAGAGATCCTTTTTCACTTAAAAAAGATGTCCTTGAAATTATATTTATGTATAGAAATTTTATTCTTTCGATTTATTTCATATCCTTTTTCTATCGTTTATTCCTTTTCATATCCCACACTTCTTATGGCATGTGGGTATATAACCTCTGTACGGATGTATGCAACATTCAGAAGGACTTGAGATAGACTCACCTTTTCATATACGGATCAATTCAGAATCACTTTTTGAATTGGTTTAAGCCTGTCTGTCCGTCTTATTTTGTTGTGTTCAATGTGCAGGCAGCAATTTGTGAGATATTTTGATGAAATTTAGTACACTAATCGGATAGGACCAATTTTTTGACCACTTTCGCCTTATAACGCCTTGGTTTGAAAGGTCGATATATGGATAACGTAATGAATATATGGATAATGTAATATTTGAAAGGGGCGTCAAGCGATTTTTAATAAAACGACGAACTTAAATAACTATTATCGCAATGGGAAATATTTTATTAGAAATTTTTCTTTAACTTTACAGAAAGAGTTCACAAAATTAATTATATGGAGCAACGATGAACGCAGGTATGCTAACTGTTTAATTTTGTTTTCAATACCGAAATACACACACGTACGCGAGACCACATTAACCATATAAGAAGATTGTTACTCGACGCATGCCTATTTGTCTGAACTTCTGCTGTCGAAGAAACATTCAAATATTCAGATGGAAAAAAGTAACTTGCGTAGTTTTTTATTTATTTAGATCTACTGGTTATGTTTGCAAATAGCAAGTTATGTTTGCAATAAACATTGACACAATTACAAAGTTCAAGAAATCGAAATTAAAGAAAATATTACTCCAAACAATACAGTGGAGGTACGACAGCAGAAATTGACCTGAAATTTTGATGTAGATATGGTTGCCGATACGAACGTAATTGAGGAGAAAGTCTGCAAGGGTTTGCATATTTCGAAAATTTCCCAAAAAAAAAATTTCAAAGCATTAAAACCGAATAAGATGAAGAATAAATAAGAAAGTGATATTCGATGCAAATCTTCAATACCTATCATCCATTTAATCGCAAAACTTCTTGTCAATCAGGCGTGTGCACAGTTAGTTGACCGGGGAAATTATTTGTTCGCTCCGCATTATCGGGTGGATGGCTATAATAGATGTTTATATCAGATCATCAGTTTTCCAGGGTAGTTTTTGTGAATAGATGGGCTCTAGGACATGGTCGCGGACGAAGGGACATGCCTGAACCGACTCTATGTAAAGTATGATTTTTTTATTGCTTTAAATTATTGCAAACCAAATTTAAGATATTTTGTTAACAAATTTTTATTAAATCTTTTAAAGAATATTTTATATTATTAGCATATTTTTTTTTATGGATTTTTTTAGTGATTTATTGCTACAATTCAATGAAAAAAAGTTTGCAGGGAAAGTTTATTACTTTTTTTGATCAAATTATAACATTTCATAAGAGGCCAAGTAAATAGGCAAGTAGTGAATATATTTCGGGCCCATGTTATTTAAAATATTAGCCTGTATAACAAAAGACTTAAAACACAAACTATTTTGTTTTCTTGTTTGAAAAACAAAAGATTTGCTTTTTAAAAGTTTTGCTTTTGCAATATTTTCTGCTTTAATTTTTGTTTTTCAGTAAAATCTTCTTTCGTTAAACTCTTACAAATATACCAGTGAGTTTTTACGTTTGTAACAGGTTTCTTTCACTCAAAACATAACTTTACTCAATTTATAAGATCGTTGCACACGTTATGTACTTAATGTATGTCCAAAACAAAACAAGAACGAAAAAAAAAAATAAAAAAAAAATATAACAAAACCAAAACAAATCGAACAACAACATATTGACAAACGAAAAATAGTAAATACAATGTAAAATCAAAACCAGCAAAACCAGCACAGAGTTCGAGTTCGTACATTTATAACATACACGTTCGAGTTTGTTTGTGTTGCTTCGTTTTGTTGTTGTCGCTCGTAAACATTTAAAGGTAAAGTAAATTTTACTCACAGCAAAGTCAAAAAGGCACTCTGGGGCATCCATAAAAAATGTACAGGAAAGTAAATTATACTCTGAGAAATAGAATTTTATTCTCAGCAAAGTCAACAAAAAAAAAAAACTGGATAGAGCGATAAAATGGCGACCATAAAAAACTTGATAAAAAAAGTTTACTTTTAGTTGCGATTGCGATTTAAACTTTAAATAGCGCGTGCGCTTACATGAAGAAACTATAAAATAAGAAAATATTCATAAATACAAATACACATCAATGACCAAATATTTACGTGAATGTGTGTGTCGAGGGTGTGAATGTACCGACAGTTAAATGCAAAACCAAATGGAATCAATTATGCTCAAACGATAGAAAATGTATGTAAAAAATAGATAAAAAAAAGAAGAATAGAAGAAAAGAAAAATATATTTTTTAAGTTTTCTCCTTAAGGCAATTAAATAATATATGAAGTTTATATATTTTTTAAATTATAACGTGGAGAGAAATCTAAAAAGGAGACGGTTTTTTTTCTTTCTGAAAATAGAAGAAAAATAAAAATTAACTTGACAATAGATTAAAAAAATCAAAATTCCTTAAATCGAAACCCTTTTCTTAATAAGAAAATAAAAGCAACAAATTTATATATATATCAAATTTAACTGTAATTTTCTAAGCACACAGTTTATTCTAAGTTATTAATAATAAAATTTTGAAAACAAGCTTGTGATATAGAGCAGAGTATTGAATGGGAGGTGGGGGGGGGGGGGGGGCATACATGAAAATGTTTATGCTGCAAACGCGATCTAATAACACATAGAAAGCAACACGTAAAGCTATCCAGCTCTCGTTTAGCGAGCAATAATAGCTGCGAACAAAAAAAAAAAAGAAAAGAAAGTATTTTACAACAAAGTCTCAGCCAATACGAAAATTATATAAAAGAATTTAGTGCTATTACCAGCAATATTGTGGATTACTTTATTTACGTTTCGTGATATTTCGATATCAAAAAGCGGTAAGTTCTTCTTGCTTATGTCTGCACTAATTATATTAAATATGGACAAACGTTACGCACACTCAAATGTATTCTGTGTCCCCTTATAACTAAATAGAACAGGACAAGCGCACGCCTTTAACTTACCCTATATGCAATAGTACATCGTACAGTTTAAAATTGAAAATAAACAATATTGTATTAATTAACCATAGGATAAATTTCTCTGCTTTTGCCTATAAACTTATGAGGTCATATATCTTAAACCGTAAATATTTTTTTTGGAAGTGAGTGATTTTAATTTTTCTATTGTGCCTGCATTGTGTCTGCATTGAGATACCGCAACATTTCCAGACCTTTTACTGTTTAATCTCTTTGTTATGATATGTTGCCATGATAGTTTCCAACTTTGTAGTTGCATTCATTCGAAGTCGAGATTAATGAATGCTTCGTACGTATCACCTCTTGGATTTTGGATAATATACTCTGCATCAGCTCAAATAAGAATAAGGCTATACCTTTAAACTGTCTCCGAGCCGGCTCCTCCAATCTGCGTATTGAATTAAGACGGAGCCCTGTTGATTTTTGGCCACACTTTAGCATACAGTATCTCTCCCAAAATATAGCCTACACTGCGAAAATTGTACAATCCTAATCTTTACTTGCCTGCTTAAGTCAAATATACTATTGCCCATTCTATTCTTATGCCGCATGTCAACTACCGGAACGTTAAACTCACCGATCACATGCCACTCTTCGTTCATCATTTTTTCAAATTTTTTTTTTTTGTATCCTTTGATCACGATTACCCAATTTTTTTTTTATACCCATCACTGAAGGATAAGGGGTATATCCATTTTGTCAAAACGTTTGCAACGCCCAGAAGGAAGCATCCGAGACCGCACAAAGTATATATATTCTTGATCAGCGTCAAATCCTAAATCGATTTAAGTATGTCGGTCTGCCTAACGTCTGTTGTACATACTCTCCTGGCCGCAAAGATAAAGCTATCGACATTAAATTTGGCAGAAACATTGGAAGTTCTTGCACGCAGATTAGTAGGGAAAATGGGCCCAATCGGTCCTCAGGCACGTCCACAGCACTATGTAAACTGAGAACACCTCTGTTTTTCGAAATGAATCAAAAACAGGTTTTTTGCTCATTACTTATAAACTAAAGCCAATAAATGTACAAAAATTTGAACGTGTATTCTATGGGCGACGCTGTAGCATCCGTGCACAAAAATGGAAAAAATTGACTACGTCTACCCAATATTATGGTATATCAAAATTTAATTATTTTTCAATACCTTTATAGCGCGCAGAAAAAAGTTTCAAAAACCCTATAGAGTATATAAATTTTTGGACAGTTTAAATTTTGAATGCACCTCAATATGTCTGTCTGTTTGTCTATTCATCTGTCTGTTTGTCTAACTGTATAGTATTTGTGGTAAATATTCTCCCGTTAGTGAAAATCGCCTACAAATTTGCAAAAGAATTTGGAATTGATCTAAACTTTTCAAGGGACACGCCTACAACGTCCATTTTTGCTGTCATTGCTGTAGTGAATTGTTATATAATAAATGTCAACAGCTTCATTATTTAGTTTTGGTTTTGATAAATACAAAAATTCTTAGTAATCTGTGTCCATTCAATTGTGTGTGAGTTGGAACGATCAAAACTCAATATCAGATAGATTGTCATGTTCTGATATTTCGGGTGAAGATTATCGCATTTCTCGCGTTGAATTACAGCTGGGAGAAAGATATAATCTCTCTGGAACGTATTTAGGCATCGCTTGACTGTTATTTAAAATACAAATATTCTTTCTATATCAAGAAGCGATAAGATGTGCATGCGATAATTAAAGGGTGCTTTTTATATGTTACTTATATGTAAAATAATGCACGCGCTATCAAATGAGTTGCTCTTTAAGTTATTGGTGCAAAATATTTAATTTAAGGCGAAAATTTTACATCTGCTCAAGTTAGTCATAGGCTTCTGGTCTTCAATTTTTGCTTGCAGGAAAAATGTTCGCGTTGATCTTAAAACCTTATAAAATAGTGAATGTTGTCTGTTTAGAGATTGGAATGCCTGTCAGTGTATATTTGTACATCAAGCCAACTATAAATCAATAAACCCTTTTGGGTTTATAGGCATGCAGTGTTGCAGAAAAATTCTTTCATTGTTCATATTTATGAAGATATTAACGAATCGATTTACCGTTGCTGTCATTCCGTGGCGTTTTCCTTTTTTCAATGAATAATGATTTATATGTGAATGGGCGTCTGCTAACAATCAAAACATAAACAATAACTTTGAATGCGTATATCATACGGCAGTAGTGACCCATTTCATATTATGTATGTATGTGTCTATGTCTGCATATATATGAATGTATGTTTATATGGATGCAGGTAGACGTAAAAGCTTACCATTACTGCACAAGCATGGAATTTAAGCACTTTCTCTGCCTGCCGGTCTACCTGCCTGGCTACTTGGTTGCCTTGCCTGGCTGCTTGATTCTGCTCAACCATAGCCACATAGCTATTTTGGTCTTTTATATCAAAACAACAACAGGCATCGGTGCTTATATGTATGCGTTTCTAAAGCAATTAAAAAGAAATGAAACTTTTCAGTGATAAACAAATTTTAAAAGAAATGAAAAAAGTTAACAAAAAATGTCGTGTCGTTAACAATATATATCAATTTATAAACATATATATGCACGTGCACGAAATAGAAAGGGGACGGGAGTTGCTGTTAACTAAAACGCATTCACAAAAAAAGAAAGAAAAACATATACACACTTGCTCATATGTTCAATTCATTCAATTCTGTACCTATATGCGCGCACGCACGCGCACACACATTTGATATGAATTTTATGGTAAAAGTCTTTTCTTAAATTGTTTTATGTAAAAATATGAAATATTACAACGTGTTCTCGAGATAAACAGAAAAATGACAGTTACAAAAATTGTTCATGATTGCAGATGATTACAGCGACACCATCTTTTGCGAAAATACTTTAAAGAATTGATGAAGTGAAACGAAATTTATGCAGATACCATATGTAGATACTAAACGATGCTATGTGGAAGTAATAAGAATAAGACTATGATGTATATATGCATGTGCTGCTCGCATGCCGGATTTAACTGAAGAAGCAAAAAATTATTGAAGTGATTACTCAGATGTCATAAGATAATTTGGCATTTCACATTTTGCATTTTCCGTTTTGCGCTTTACGCTTAATAGCACTTAGCCGATATGTCCCTACAGTGGATCCATAAATTCCTAGGAGATTGTTATATTTTCGAAATTTTTCAAGAAAGCAATTAAGATCCGATTTCATATTTCCTTTCTCGGTTTCGGTACCAAAGGGTACCGAACGATCAATCAAATGCTTGCAAAGTAGACTCCGTACATTTTCAACGAATTTAAGTTGAAGAAGCAATTTAATCGTTCAAGTTGCATAAGTGTGGCTGTTGAAATCCCGATAACGGTTCCGAAACTCTTTCTACACTTTTCATTCGTATCAGATCGGAAGCATAGTCTTAGCTTCAAAATACTTCTTTTGTAAAAAAATTTCTGATTACCGATCAATTCAGAATCACTCTCTGAATCAGTTTAAGCTTGTCCGTTCATCTCTCTTCCTTGTTTTCTTGTGCTCAACCTAAAAGTCGAACGTGTTTTGGCCCAAGAACGAATGCTATTAACCGCTTTTTCGTCGTTAATCTTTGCTAAGCACGCGACCACGCCTTCAGATATCAAGCTTCAAATACAAATTTCGTGCATTTATCTCTTAAGTATTGGCAAAGAAGCTCGTAAGGAGTTTAACATCATCACCACACTTTTCATAATCATTTACGATGGCTTTAAAGTCCTCTAGAATTCAATTCAAAATTTATTTAACACATGTTAGGGCTTTCTAAATATATCTCTTTTATTATTTTGAAAGTGCTACTACCAATCGGACCAAATAATAAATGTAAAACTTCATTAATGGGTAGTTATGAGAATGAACGAAGTACATAATTCATGATCTACTTGCGGTATTATTATGCAATTTTATATGTCCGTTAACTAAACCTAACCATAAATTAATATACAAAGGTACGGAGCGACCTTGCTCAATATCCTATAAAAGAAAAGTAAGATTGCTACGCTCGGGTAAGGCTGACAATTAGATGCCCTACGTGACTTGTGACTTAACTATTAATACACCGAGAATCACACGTTATTATTATGTAAGTGCACGATTTTGATAAAAGCCCTCCTATCGGAGGATACTCAAACGTGAACATTGTCTAAATTTGCCAAACTCAATTACTTGTCAAAGAGATTATTAGTTTCATTAGTTGCTTCCATTACAGCAAACCACCAATTAGGCTTTGCCGCCATAGAAGGGTTTGCTTTTACGAGAACCCTATTAGATGATGTGGTTTAACAAATAGATCTATGACAAAATTTCATCGCAAGATATGAAAAATTAGACGTTTTTTGCATATAAAGCCGCATTTTTCATTGGATCCCTTATATGGGTTGTGAACCAAAAAAATGACCGCATCCAATCTTAGTTTTTCATACGATTTTTGCGGTCAAATTCTAAATTTGAGAAAGTATTTCTTATCATGACCTATCAAAATAAGGCGCTATATGGGGAGCGGTCGAAAAAATGGTCCGATCCAAAACATTTGCAAAGCGTTCATCAAAATATCCAAAAAATTACGAGCTGCAGATTAGACACAAGAATGCATGGAAAGACGTCAGACAGACGACAGATGGACAGCCGGGCAAGCAGGCGTAGATCGAATTAAAAAAATTATTCTGAATCGGTTGTTGTCTTATTTATACAACTGATAATGATTGGTTGCTCAATTCTTTATGTGATGCTATTCGACCTATAAGTAGTGATGATATTGATGGCACCATTACTTCTTTATATGATGCTCCGCATTTTGCAATTTTTTGTAGCTTTTACACTTATATCTGTCTTGAGCGGGTGTCTCGCCTGGATTAAGGATGAATTAAAGGCAAGCAGAAATAGAAGACATAGGCTTTTTAGAGCGTATAGAAAAAGTGACTTTTTGTTAGATTATGCATCGTATTCTGTTTAACGTTAGAAATTTAATGTGCTTCAGAGAAAATGCTAAGCTGCCTATGTCTAAAATATGAAGAATAAACAATTGGTCGACACAAAAAGTTTTTAGAAGTTTGTTAATTCTAAAAAGAAGGTTACTCTTTTCCCTTCATTTGTAAGTTACAATTATACTGAGTTCTCCAACGCGCCGGAGACTTGTAATCTTTTCGTGGATCTTTTCGAAAGTTGTTATCGTGACAGTAGGTTTAACGATGATTCGTGTCGACGAAGATGTTTAACATCTTCCGGCACATCATGTTCTCTGAGAGTGAGATCTTCAAGACTAAAATCGCTGCAGCTGCTGCAGCCCAAGATAGTGTACCGTCCTGTATTGTTCGTTTTGTTGTAGGGTACTCTGTATCCCTTTAACTTTTAATGATTGTTTTAAGAAGAGATACTTCCCCGGCATCTGGAAGCAATCTTATACTATACCGTTTCATAAGAGGGGTCCTAAACTATTTGAGCGTTTATTGACAGTACCGAACCGCCACATCATGGTATTACTAAAAGTAAATCTACGACAACAAATCTCGTAGAAGTGGTTTTCAGCGAGAAAACAACCAGATATAATTTACTCTATTTTTTCAAAGACCTTTGATAGAATGCCGCATTCTCCTCTCCTACAGTTAAAACGCATTGGCTTCCCCTTTAAGTTGATTGAATTGATCAGATCGTACATTTTTGGCCGTACATGATGTGTTAGTTGTGGCAGTTATGTCTCACGCAAGATGAATGTTATATTCGATGTGCTGCAAGTTAGTCATCTTGTCTCTCCGACCTTTTTTTTTATTGTTTATCGACGACCTACCTTCCTGTGCAAATAATTCGAATTTGTTCAATTACTCAAGCCTCTACCGCAACATCTGTCAGTTACTAATTAGACTGTCGTAGACTTGGCAATGTTGCATTCTTCAATGATTTGCGTGTGTTTATAGGTGCAAAATTGAGCGTCCACTTGATCTACGCAGGGTTTTGTTGACCGTTGGTCTTGGAAATTTGTTGAACCGTACGTCACTAAAAAGCTTTATGTTGCACTAATGTTATCTCTTCTTGATTGTGTGGGCACGAAATTATAATGAATACGTTGACGTTATTGCATCTTTTCAGAAGTTTTTTTTAAGATTTGTATTACGCGGCTTGGGTGGGGATCCCCAACAAATGTTACCTAAATACGGTAACCGCTTAAAAACTTATTAATTTGTCGTCCCCCCTGAAAAAACGCACTCGGCTTGGTGTGCATTCTACTATTAACCTGTTGAGCGGTGAGGTGAACTCTTCGGTTTTGCTTGATGAGCTGAATATAACTGCTCCGTGTCGATTTAGTAGGCGCTATATTCTTATTAAGTGGTCTCAGTATCGGACAAATTACAAATTATTTCATAAGTTGAGAGTTATGGGTTTTGATTTTAACAAGTACGTTGGTATGTATGTATGAGGGTTCATCGACTTTCATAAATCATATCAAGAGTGTCATTATTGGCTAAGTTGAACCCTGGCTGAATCCAGTCAATGTTCCCCATGATGTAGTACAGAAATCAATCAATTTAACTTAATTGGCTTAAATTATGACTTTTATAGATCTGTAAACATAGAAACTACAGTGTCCTCTTAACTTCTTATGGTTATTGTAATTTAGTATTTTTTATTGTTCTTCTTAATGTTATTTTAATACGCTCGAGTGGCTTCCATTGGTATTGTGAAAATGGTCAAAACATATCGAAATATATTATACATGAATTTTCTTAACGCATTTCACTTTTCACTTTTAAATTAAGTCAATTGTTGATATTGTTATTTAGTCTTAAGTTTAAAGTGCCTATGTAGTTGCACTGATGTGATTATAGTGCTTGTCTTTTAAGTTTCTTTTTCTTTTCTTTTCTCTTCACTTTCGTTTTATCTTGATGTATTGTCATTTAGTTATGAATTAAATATAAGTTTTTATCCGCCTGAGTGACCGAGTATACACAAGATCTCGACTAATAACTCAATTGTCGTGGGTTCAAATCTCAAGGGCGACAGATCTTTCAATAAAGCCCGATAGCCTTAGATATGCTAGTACTACTAGTACCTTAAGAATTTACTCATAGAATATATTTCTTTGACTAAATGAATAAAAATAATATGTGAGTTATTGCCGATAAGTTTATGATTATAAGATTGGGTCTATCTCAAGCACTTCTGGGTGTTACAGCCATCCGCACAAACTCCCACAAATTGGTGCGGGGTATAAAAAATTTTAATTTGCCAAAGCAATTTATTTATGGATTTACACATGAAATTCAACTAAAATAAATCAAGAGCCGAATTCAATTGACTCTTACAAGTGAACCTTACACTAATTATTATTAAAAACTAGTTCAAAGTAGTAAGTGGACAAGGAGAAGTAAAGAAAAAAAATGAGTAAATAATTAAATAATAATTCATGTGTAAATAAATAAAAAAGAAAAAGAAGCATTTACTACACAGCTAGCACAGAAGAACACCCACAACAAGAACAGATATTAAGGTTGCAAGTGAACTCCTAAACCATAGCAAACACACAAAAGCCTGGCAACCGATAACAGTGAACAATAAATGCAAAAATGCAAGTTAGTGTAAATGCGACATAGACAAGTCGCGCCTATTAAGCATAGTTGTTTTGATAGACTTTAAAGAATCCGATATTGAGATTAGGTGATAGACATCGATTAGGTTTCTGCAAATAACTCTGAACGGATTGAACAGCTCATGCATACATAGTACTTATAGGGAGAAGACCACACAACAGAGGCATACTCAAGTATTGGTTGAAGTAACCACCACATGTATAGCCTTTTTGTAATGTAAGAATCCTTAAGCTCTTAATGAAACCTAGCACGGACTTAGCTTTACTTAAAAAGAGCTCAATCTGCAAATTAAAATGTAATCATTGGTCGAATAGAATCCCTAAATCGATGAACGAGTCTACGTTGTCCAACTTGTGCGAATCAATGAAGCACTCAGTATTGAATGTCTTCCTCCTTATTGCACTTTTTAGGTTTAATTTCATAAAATTTAACAAGCACCATGTGACCAAATTATTGAAGTCATTTTGAAGTTAATACGGGTGTGGTTTCAAGGGGAAGGAAGAAAACCGTTCAACATCGTCAGCGTACATTAAGATATGACTGGATTTAATCACCGGGGGGAGATCATTAATGTATAGATTAGATAAAAAGGGTCCTAAGTGACTGCCTTGAGGGACGCTAGAAGTTCATTCGAGGCGACGAAGTTACACAGAATCCCGAATATTTTGTTATGCTGATAAGAGCTTAACCATTCCATAAAGTAGAAAGCCACAGTCCTGGAGTTTGAAGATCAATAAGTTATGGTTAACTAATTCAAACGCTCTACTAAAATAAGTGTATACGATATCAGTGCGAGAGCCACTAGAAAAAGCCTTGAAGACATGACAAATAAACTCTAACAGATTGGTGACCGTAGATTTTCCTTTTCGAAAGCCATGTTGAAATGGAGATATATACGATTTGTTGGCAGAGGCTAAATGCTGAGTAACAATTCGTTCGAACAGTTTAGATAAGACGCTCAACTTGGCAATGCCTCTATAGTTCCCAACGTGGTGAAGCGGAATAAGGAAACTACTCTTTTAACACAAAGGGAAAACACCTGATCTCAAGGACCGGTTAAAAATCTTTGAAATAACACAACATAGCTTGTCAGAACATGATGGAATGCCATCAAGCCCAGGCCCACAATAATATCTGAGAGCGCTCAAACCATGTAAAACGTCCTTTTCTGAAATGAAAAAGTTAGCAATCGAAACCAAGTTAGTTATCGGATACGGATAGTTAACAGTTTGAGGTTTCAATATTATCAGAGGACTCAGAGTCATTGAAAGAAGCATGGGAGGGATATATAAATAGTTTTCTTTTGGAGAAAAAATTATTTCGGATTAACAAGCAGTGACGATTTTATCAACTGAAGGTACCTGAAATAACATTGGTGGTTGAGGTAATTAATTCTATGTAAACCCTGTAGCGGAATAGGCGAAATAGTCGTAAGCAGAACCACTTTTCTTAAACTTCTTGAAAAGTTTCTTTTCCATATTATTGTGGTATTTAATACTTTTGTTAAGCCCTGGCGGACACTTACTTCGAAAGGGAGGTTGCTTGATCGGAATGAATGCAGAAATAAGTAGTAGGTTTAATACCTTGTAGAACGACGATAGTAAGTTTTCACTATTCCCAAAGATGAGATTTAAGCAGTGAAATGATAAAGTTTATGTGAGGAAGTTGTATTTGGCACGCTAGAGTAGTTTGTGGTAGAAATTGCAATCAAATAATTCGTTGAAAAACACACTAGTTCTGGCAGATGGGGAAGTGGGGACCACAAAGCCGTAATGATCACTAGAACACCAATTGGCAAATTGACGACCCCAATAGTGTAACTATATGAGCAGGTTTACAGTTTTCGGCCACGGCACAAATGAACGCAGCATGTTTCTTATCAGTAGAAATATCCGCATTTGGCGGAATATAGGAGCAGATTACATGTAATTATTTGCTGCCAATTTTCGCTCGAATGAACCCAAGGTCAGGGGGAGTAGGAAATTCGAATGAATAGGATGGGACTGCAGCAGATATGACAATTGAAACACCACCATCAGTGCGATCTAATCGAACATTTGTGAAAACCTGAAAAGAATTATGAAAAAACTCCGACAAATGGAAATCACGCTTCAATGGAAATCAGGTTTCAGTGAAAGCCAAATAGAAAAACTCCGTGCTCACAGAATTTAGGAAAGGAGAGCGAACTTTTGAGTTTAGGCCCCTAACATTTTGGTGTGGAAGAACTACCAAATTAGTATTACGGGGCCGATCCCGAGGAATGAATTCCTTAGTTAACGATCCAACTAGCCACAATGGTCTTTTTAACAAAATTTCCATGTTTTCAGTCGCAACTAACACCATACAAGGTTGAATAGTTCTGTGTTGAGATGGAGCCAATTTGCAAATGCTAACACACGGAGGTGTCTGGCACCAATCTTGACACGAATATTGCCTTTCTGGGAGTACTGCCGCCAAGCCGACACGTAGGGAACTGTGAGTTGAGGAGAAAATAACTACACTTGCATGTGCAGCTCGTGCGCTTTGCCAAGCATGGTGACTAGCGGAGACACCCGGACAGCAAGAAGAAAGGCGGCTTTGTGACTTTTGCTAATATTCCTTGGAGATGTGGACAGAGTAAAATAAAAAAAAGGAAATTGCATAATTTCTACACATAAAGCAGAACAGCCGGACCACACCGCCCAGCTTTGTATTTAAAGTATTTTAGAAATACTATATAATATTCAATGAGTCCTATAGTCCTATTGCAGGGAACTAATAACGAACGAATTGCTTAGGAATAGGACAATTTCACTCACATCGAATTGTAATACGAAATGTGAGCTCCTATGCCCTATGAATATAGTAATCGATTGGAAATTATTAGTTGGAGAAGATTAATAATAATTCGGCGATGGTTTATTATTTATTTATATTATCTCTCAAGGCTCGCATTTTTAAAACAAGTTCTCGAAGTTCGATTACGAATTTGCCTGAAATGTTGTTTATTGTTAAAATTCAACAGAATCAGAATTAATTTATACAAATATTTTGAGTATAATTTAAAAGTATGAAGAGGGACAGAGAGAAACAAGTTTAACGACCAATAGAATAATCAATCAATTGCCAAATCAGCTTTTTGTTTAATAAATTTTTGAAACAAGTTTTATTTATTAATCATTCTCTCTATGCACCAAACTCTAAGTATATTAACTTTTTCAACTGATTGTAACGCACATACGATGGTTCAATCAAAAATTTTGAAAATAAAAGATAAAACGAGAAAGAACGAGAGAAGAAAAGGAGACTTTCGATGATGGATCTATTGGAGGCATTTTTTGTTTTAATTTGAGTCAACCGATTGAAAATATGCAAATTAATCGTTGCCGCTACATTTGAGAATCGATCGATAGTCACTTATATCCATTGCGAACATTGCGAAGGTATCTTCGCAAGGAATGAATTTAGATAAAGCTGTTCAAGCACAGATTGTTTTGTTCATCATATCGATGTGTTGCATGGACATGGAACAACGGAGGATCATCAGGTGATTTGTCGCAAGGCTCAAGCCCTCCTAACCTTCAATGTGACTAACAAGTATGCAAAATGCTTTAATATTTCGTTATTTATTTCGTAGATTTCGTTGTAAAAAAACTCGTATTTATATTGGGCCACCGGCTAAATAAGTTAGGGATCATAATCATAAAATCAAGAATTCAATCACACCGACTTAAAAAAATTTTACCATACCTGTGTAACTAAGTTATGCGCAAGTACAATGCGCGCATGGCCACACCCATCCAATTATATTTCATTTTTTTTTTTTGTTTTTTGTTTGTAAGATAAGTTGGTGGCTACAAGCGATCCAGTTACACTCAAATATAATGTTCTCTCTTCTTCTTTTTAGTTGATTTTATTATGTGGCTTCATTTCCATCACTTTTCCTCCGACAATGCTATCTTTGTAGTTTCAAATTGATTCCGCTTATCAGCCGTGTTCCTGCCAGTCACTAGTCATAAGACAAAATAATGAGTTCGCTTGTCGTACAAAACAAGATTGCAAAGCCACAAACATCGCGAAAAAAACGATGCCTTGAGACTGACGACATCCCTGTAATGTTGCTCAAAATACGGCCATACATACTCTGAAGCACTCAAGTTGTCCTTAGATTTATTTTTCCCACTGCGTAAAGGAAGAATTCTTTTTTTTTGGGCATTATAGTCAAGGTTTCCGAATTTCGTGGTAGTAACTCGTGAAAAATACGTAAAAAATAAAGCAACTGACAAATCATCACCAGAGAAGGAAACAGGAGAAAATTTTTGCATTCTTGTGACTTAATTCTCTTGCTGTCGCATTTCAGGCATTTGATAGAGAGTTTTAATATTGTAAAAAATATCTGAGATCGCTGTAAGCCCTTTGAATTTAAATTTATAAACACCAAAATATAGTTACAATCGGTCAAGTGATACGAAACGAAAACTTTCACGTAATGATTGCAACCGAAAAAATCCGTTTAGTAAATCAACTAACTATAAATTAATTGTTTTGCTTAGGAGAAAAGCTGGTGACGTATAACACTTCGCAATCCAATGTCGAGTATGGATGGCATATTTTCTCACAGAAGTCCAGATTTTTTCATTGTTTTGAAAATCACTGAAGCAAAGGTACTAAGCGCACTGTAGCACGCAAGGAAACGATATAAAGTTTTAAAAGATTTCGCTTAAGGACGGCATAAAATAGCATGGATTTTTTTGTGTCAGTCCAGAGACTTTTCAACGGATGTGTTATGCGTTTAAAAGAGAAACCTAGAATCATAGATAATACACAAGTTAAACCTACCTACCAAGCATCACTAAAGCATCCGAGTTTATTCAAAGTACTCAAATAATATTTTTATTCATGTATTCTCGCTGTCAAATGACGTATGGTATGCAAATAGCGTAAATAAAAGTCACCAAAAGATGCGTTAACTTTCAATAAAACAGAGTTGAAATGAGAAATGTATTATCGCTTATAAGACGCAACCAAAAGCGTATGCAAGCGGTAAATGGCAGTTGAGAAAACCGTTAAAATATGTTTGAGGAAAGAATTAAAAGGCAAAAAGAAAGATCAAAAATTCTCTCAAGACAAACAAAAGTAGAAGAAAGAAAGCTCGAAAGAATCAATAATCGCCATAACACAACAGGAGCATCAATAAAATTTGTGCTCAAAGTGATTACAATATTATTACTGCACAAAGAACTTAAATACCAAACTTGAATATAGTTATGCACTGCTGCACGTACGCATTTTCCAAATACTACAAGCGAATGCGTTTAATATACAATGTTTGTTAATGCTTGTTCTTTTGATAAATCATAATCAAAGAGATTTAGGAGAGACTCCGCTTTGCGGCATAGATGCCTTCCAAAAGAAGCTCACGCAAAGTGAATCGCAGTTTTCTATAGGAAATCCGATAAAACTCAAAGATAGGCTCCAACATTTTTTTAATTAACATTTTTCTTATCGATTATATTGTATACGTACATATATATTTCTAACCAAACTTTGACAAAATATTTAATTTCTTGCGTTAAAACAAAACAGGCAAAAAAATTTAACAACATAAATGAACAATAGTACACAATAAAAGACAATAAGTGTGAAGCAAATTTTATTGAATTCCGCAGAGGAATGAACTCTTTGTTGAAAAATTTGGCCAAAGTCTACCGAATGAATTTTTTTTTTTTCTAAATAAATTTCTTTGTGGCAGTTAATGACGAATGTTACTGCCCGAGCAACCTTGGTGTTTCGTTCGCATTATTTTATGAAAAAATTTCTTCAATTCCAAAGCTTCTTCAGTTAAACTCTTGGCTTTAAAAAAGCTGCGTTCCTTTCCTGCGGGGATGTCTTTTGTGTCAGCACATTGGATATCAACACTCATTAGTTCTTCTTCTTTGATAATTCATAGTTATAGGCAGTTAACAATTCGTTTATATCCGATTCATTCATTCCTTCAAAACTCTTCTCTCCAGCCAAATTAGCGATTTCTACACGAACAGTAAGAGTACCATCAATTTCTCAAATTGAATAATTGGAAAAAAAAAAAAAAAAAATGCAAAATGAGAATCTGGCGTAATTCAAGAACGACGCTACATCGAAAAAACGCAAAATGAAACGACCCAAATCGGGGTCTTGGCATATAAATATCTATTATTAACGTTATATTATAATGTTATTCTGTTTTTGTCTTAAGCTAAGATGTAGTGTAATATAATATATTGATCAAAAATGATCAAATAAGAAAATTACATTCGGCTCTTTCCGAATCTTATATATAGATTGTCTTTAGTTTTAAGAAAATAAAATGAATCAAACGAATGTTTCCGTGTATGTGCACATGCCGAGCATCACCCACAGACCATACAAATCTATAGTAGTAGTATGAGTCGTGTATGAAAGAGAAATTAATTTTTTTGCTTTTGAAGACAAAGGTATTCTCAGTTTGCGTTGGACTTTCAATATTTTTTGCCAAATTTGAGTCCGATATCTTTATTTTTGGGACCAAGAGTTTACGTACTACCGGCAAATGAATGGATGGATGAAGAAATATGCCTGAATCGATTCAGAACTTCATGTATTGATTGATAAAAGCACTTTATAGGGTCTCTTTCTAGATGCGAGAATTAATAAGAGGTTTAAATAGGAAAAAATAAGTAGGCGGAAGTCCCTGTTCATGCTAAATGTGATACTACTATTGGTATGCCTGGGTATAATAAAATTACTTTCTTTCGTAATTGAATTAACACGTTCGCGGACGCAAAAAATTTCAAGGAGCTGCAAAAATGGACAGGCAATTATTTTTGAAACTAGTTGTAATATCGAAAATCTGATTATACACATTTTATAAGAGTAGTCAGAGGATCGTATTTTAACTGTTATATGAAATGCATGTTGTAGCATCTACGACAATATAGATCATATTTTTCAACTAGGATGACGTGAATGCTAAAGCATTCATTCATTCATAGAATACATGAGAAAAAAAGGCTTATTATAGTTTCATTACATTTTTTATTTAACAGTAGATCTTTACTCGTCTGCATATAAAAAAATTGATAAATTAAATCCATAATTTCATGGTATGTATATGTGATAACAAAACGAAATATTTCCGTCCATCATTTGGATTGAATGTTTTTAGGATTTCATATCCGAATTGGAGCTATTGTGATCTTCAGGAGGCAAGTGCCATTGTCGGACGCACTCTCCAGGACAAAGTGGAGGTTTATTTACACAGTTCTGACATCGATATGATGTAAATTTTATTATTTTTTGCCCGCAACAATACTTGCACTTCAGGAAATATGTTTTACGTTTGTAATTTAAAGGTGCCGGAATTTTTTCCTGAGTGTATCTAACGTGCGTTTGTGAGTTGTCATTATCAAGAAAAAAGTCACCAGCATTTGAATTCTGTGGTATTTTTAATAGCATATTTATTAGATTGTCGCCAAAATCAAAGAATCCAATATTGGAATCATTTATCTTCTTATAAAGGTAAAAAGAATTCCATACAGAAATATCTAATAGATGGAATATAACCTTCTTATACCAACGGATAGATTTTTTAGGTGAGGTATAATACGCTATCATTTGATCACATCTCTCTATGCCAGACATATTTGCGTTATAATTAGCAATCTCTAATAGCTTTTTCTTCTTCTTTCAGTTAATTTGGGATGGTTTTCCGTTGAGATACAAAGCAAATCTCGCTTGTCTTTCCATTTACTAATATAGACGTTGCCCTGTCTTCTCCATATATGTTCTCCTTTTTTCAATTTTTTTTGCATTACGACTTTCGGATTCATTTTGCGATTGGTACGTAGGGTTCCAGTGGTATGGGTTTTAAAACTAAGTGATCGATTGCTCAGTCCAACACTATAGTAGTTGTCCATAAATAAGGAATGGCCCTTCAATAGATATGGTTCCATTAGTCTCATAGCCACAGAATCCACTACAGATAAGGAAGACACCTCATGTGTTACTTTGCCTTTATATATTCTTGTCTTCGACAGTGTTCGACAATGTCTAACTGAAGCAAACTGAAGCAGATAATGAAATGTCTAAGCATTTACAATGCACATGGTTAAAAGTAAGGGAAATTTTCAGAAAGAAATGTGCAATGGTACAGTCAGCTCTCTGTGAGAATTCTACGAAATATAGATGCTATAGCATTCACGTCAAGTATTACACTTCTAGTTTACTCAATGTGCCGGCTTAAGGAAATTTGCAAAAACACGGAGAAAAATAAAAAAAAATAAGAAAATACTTAATGAATCAATTGGTCATTACTCTGAACTGTATATTAATTACAAAAACTTAAGGTTACATGAAATTAAATCAACAAAAATTGATTTTAAAATTTGAATGCTATAGCGTTCACGTCCGCGAACGTGTTAAGAAAGAGCACGCATTTAACGCATTATTAACGATAGAAAGGAGAATAAAATAATCACTGAAATTATCCTACATCGGTTTCCATACGGGTGTCGGAGACGTCTTGACAAAATGATTATACCTCTATATCCTTCGGTGATGAATACAAGAACAAATATATATTTATATTAAAGTACTTCCTACATGTAAATATAGAATTATGTTGACATTGCTTGAAAACGTCTATTATTATTATTTTTTTTCTACGTGAATAGTATGCCAATGACAACAAGAATTCGTAAAGAGAGAAAAGGAATTTAATTTATATTACTTGGATATCCTTAATATCAAATATAAAATATATGTACATAATATGTCTAAATATAAAATTTAAAAATACATAGAAGTGAAGGGGGAATTTGATTCATTTAACGAAATGAATTAAGGAAAAGTACTTGTGCATGACAACATGTTACGTATTGATTGAAGTGATTTATAAGCCATCAAACACTCACTTTAGCTTAATTCAAAATGAATGCTTAAGATTACTTTACGTTCAACTCGTATCACCTATAGTTGTGGTGTATGGTGGTGAACAGCCTTAAATTTATATACATTTCAATATTTTTACTGAAATATAGCTTCAGTAGTAGCTAGTTATTATTCACACTCCATACATATAGGCAAGAGTCTCGACTAGCAATCCAATGGTCGTGGATTCAAATCTCAAACGTGGTCGAGTTTTTAATAATAATAATAATAATAATAATAATATTAATAAAAATAAAGCCGAAAGTCTTAGATGCTAGTGCTTTAAGACTTTAGTCTTAGAATTTATTCTCTGGTTAAATTTATTTAATAATAATATTAATAATAACACATCTATTTTCATAAACTATTTTTTTCGAAGAAATTTATTTTACTATTCAAATCTGTTAACCGGCATTAGAAGGAATTCGCTTATTGTAATTGGGTAATTTCAACTGCCATCGAGATAGCATAGCAGGATTTGCAATCCTTTGCCTTTCTCCGATTGTCATTGGTTTCATTATCTGCAGGACTCTCCTGGTCAGCTCACTTTGGAGGAGACCTGTGAAACTCGCTTAATTCCGTTTTTTGCATAGATTTCTCAGACGTTCTACAGTGATGGCATAGCTATTTTACGACAAAAATGATAAAAGGTTATCGATCAAAATCATATATATGTTTGTATTAGTAAAATTCATTCAAAACGATGAGAAAAACGCCACGAACTTCTTCCTTGATGCAAATCGCTAGGCTAGGGTAATATAGATTTCGTACGTTCTACCTTTTTTTTTGCCTTTGCTATTTGCTAACATATCCACACAACAAATGCATTTTATTCCATACGTGTTGTAATGCGTATTCAGAAGGTACTGGGTTTGCAATATATGTAAGTCAAGTGTATTGAGTATGGCGCATTTAAAGTATTTAAAATTTAAATGTACACTTTTTTACGCCACTTATTTTAACATCAATTTTTCGGCTTCCTGCTGTTTTGACTATCAAAAATAATCTTTCCGTACATTTATTAATAAAGCCGAAAGGAGCAAAAACAAAACCCTTTTACACTTCTATATATATACATATATGTGAGTACAGGTAAGAGTGCAATTAATGTTTTTATAAAATATGAGAAATTTGATTTGCCCCCATATTACACATGCACGCACAGTCAGATGGTCATCTAAATTTACATGTGTTGATACATTTCTTTTACTGTGTCCTAACAAACACTCATCAATTTGTTTCATTTCAAAAGATTAAATGATTCGTGTTAAGTGCATACGTGAGAGGTTGCTACCTGTTATATTCACCGACAATGTTTTGTGATCTCAGTTTTGCTACCGCTCTGTGTATAGACGGACTACTATAAAATAAATACCGTCCGTACCAAGTTATTTGAATCATTAGCTACTCTTGTACACATATACACGTACAAAAATGGTTGTTTTTTCTTTCAAAAACAATTTAAATAAATAACAGCAACAAAATGTCGTATAAAGGAGTTTCGGCTGACACTGTAAATATAATAAGTTTACATCTTCTTAATCTTAAGTTGCTTGAATGTTGAAGAATGATTGTTGTTACATGGAGATACTTTCACTATTCATACTATATATACAATACACACATTTCTTTCAAATCGACAAACTCGGCCTTTTGTTCTTTTTTCACGTTCCCTGTTTCTTGCAGGGAACCATTTATAAATTAGGTTACTCTTCATTGGAAATAGTTGATAAACAATATTTTATATAAACACACATTTCTTTATAATTGCTTCTCAGTAAAATAACTATTTCATTTTCGTAACTTATCGTTTTTACACCCATTACCGGAGCGTGAGCAGGGTATATTTCTTTTGTCAAAAAGTTTGCAACGCCCAGAAGAAAGCTTCAGAGACCACAAAGAGTATATATATTCTTGATCAGCATCAAATTTTGAAAGGATTTAATCATGTCCGTCTGTGTTAATGTCAGTTTTGCACATTCTGCTGGCCGCAAAAATGTACCTATGGACTTCAAATTTCGCAAAACATTCACACGAGTTCTTGCACGCAGGTTGTTATTGAAAATGGGCCACATCGATTCGAGGACCCCTCTTTTTTACAAAAGAAATAAAACATTGGTTGTTTGATCATTCCTCGTAAACTATACCAGATAAATGTGCAAAAATTTGAATGTATATTCCATGGGCAATGCTGTAGCCCCTGTAGTTCTTTTACCATTTTTACCTTTTGTAAGATAATAGTGATGCGTATAAAAGTTTTGGAAATGACCAAATATAATTTTCTTACTTGTTAAATATTGAATATATTGAGGATTAGTAACAACATCTTGCAGCTGCAGGCAAATCCATTTAGTTATCGCATTGTTCCTTGTATATAAGCTGCAATTTATAAAAAATTAAAAGGGTTTACGTAATCAAGTTGCTTTAGGGAGTGATGAACCTTTGAATAATGAATATTCAGTACTTTATTTGTTCGTTTGTTAATGCTTTCTTTTAAATGCGCCAAGCACCTAAATTTAATCAATACACGTTTTTGTCAAGCATGATTGGCTCCAAAGTTCTTCAAAGGTCCGACTAAATATTATGTAGCGTTCATTTCATTTACTTTTTTCTCCCTATATAAGCAAAAAAAGAGAAATTCCGATGTCTTCAGCATCGGTTATTATAGGTCAGCGTGTAGCCTATGACAACAGTAAATTCTTAAACGAAGATTTCATCTGCATTGAAAGAAAAGTGCTTTTGCGTTAATTACGTTAAATCATTTGAAAAGTGAGATAATGTCAACCAAGTTCAGCGGGCTCTCTGTGCCGTTATAGTTTCTGCAAGAATTACACAATTTGTTGACTTTACGCAAAACACAAGTAAACGCATGTATTGCTCTCCTATTCGGTATTGCTTGCTAGATCGAAGCACAAAGCCTTACACATAAATTCCAATAATTTATGGTATTGTAGGAAAATATTTCTCAACAACTAAAGTACATGAAGTCAGCTTGCAGTTTCATGTGTTTTTTTATTTTGTTTTTATTTAACGACTAAATGAAGTGAATGAATGAATTTTTTCCGTTTCGTTTGGAAAACAAGCGAACTTGAACGACTGATAAAAATATCTTACGTGTGGATTGCGTACATGCATTGAAGACAATGAAAGAAAACATGTAACATTCGTGAAGTTAAAGAAACAACAAAATTTATATTTAGTTTAGGCCGAATCAAGACTATGCAGAAATAGATCCTCTACATCAATATTTGGACGGAGTGCTTGAGCACTTAAGTAGAATTTTTTTCTAAAATATAGTTTGCTTATGCATTCATATTTTAAAAAGTAATTAAAATAACTAAGAAAATTATATTCGGACGTTACCGAATCTTTCATACCCATTACCATAATTCTAAAAAAAAGGGAAAAAGAGCGTTTTACACTTTTTGTTACATAGGCGTGTAGGCGTGCTGTAGGCTTGTTTTGTGAAAAGTTTGCGTCATATTCACGGACGGACAAAGGGACAGACGATCGGACGGGGATGCTTAACTCGATTCAGAATTTGATGCTGATCAAAAATGTATATACTTTGTGGGATCTCTGACGCGTTGCAAACGTTTTGACAAAATTAAAGTTCCCCTCATCCTTCAGTAACGGGCATAAACGGTTGTTTGGATTTATATATGGTAAATAGAGAAACTTGGATGAAGAGTAGTGAGTTGTAAGGTAATGGAATGTGTATAACCGTTTTATAAGCGGGATAATTTTACATCTTTGCCGCGAATCTATTAGCATTGCATTATATAATCAGAAAAAAGCTCCTTAAAGAAATATATCTAAAAAAAACGTACATTATCACCATTAACTCTACGTTTGAATTTTTCATTTTAGTTGTTAACAATTGGAACGAATAATTGCAACCATGTGGCCAATCACTCTACAAGTACCTCGGCAACGACAAAAGGTGCTACCAGACTTAAAGCCAATCCTCCGGTGTTATTAAATCGTATAAATATAAATCTGCTGGTAAATCTGATGACCAAAATAAAAACATTTTGTACATTTTTTACTTTCTGTTGGCAGTTCTCTCTCATGACACTTGTTTGGGTTTTGTCCAAATTCTTTAAATGCTTGCTTTGTTTCCAAAATCCGTCTCTTACACAGTGAAAAAATCAAATTTCATAAATATATATATATATGCTCACACGTCCAGTTATGTTATTATTGTTTGCAATCAGCTGACGTAAATATCGTAAATAATAGATGAACGCTTGTTTATATTATATAACATAGAACAAAATTTATTAATGCATACGTACAATACTATAAGACAGCAATAAGAAAATAATATGTATGAGATAGTAAAAATTACTACTTGCATTATTGTTTATAAATGTTATCATTTCCATGTGATTGTTAAAAAAAGCGTTAGAATTTGGGTTAAGTTTTTCTTGCATTCTCGTCACGTTTGTTCTAATAAAAGCTTGTGAATAATATACATACGGGCAGCTTTTATTAATTAATTAAGTAATATTTTGACTATTTAATGCGACTATTATGTATTGTTTATTATAAATGTTACATCATATAATAGTAGTCTGATATCGACAACAAACTTCAATAGAGTTCATTAAACTTTTAATAAGCGTCTGATTTGCACGGTGGGCTTATCTTATAAAACTGTCAAAACATAGTTTGCTTATTCAAAAGGATAAAATATTATCTTTTCACGCAATCTTCAAGCTCTAAATTGCTTCATGTACTCGACAATCGCACTTGAGGATTTCATAAAAGCGTGTGATCCTTACAAGAAAAGATAATCTATAATTCTCCTGTTTTCTCGATCAAAAAGAATTATTTCTGTCGCATCTGAGTAAATTAACTGAATTGAAAAAAAGAAGAATGTTAAAATCGGGCAAGAACGACCATTAAATAGCCTGCGCCCTTCCGACTAGCTCATTATTTACTTTCACGATGAACTGTCAAAACTTATATAACCGGTTACCTTCTTATTTTGCATGGGAGCCCCAACAGAGAATACAAAATATACAAAATGTATAAATATACATATATATGCGCGAACATCAAGTAATGTCAACAACAATAACAATTCTAGTACAAGAAAGAGCCATTGTCTGCTGCAAGAACAACAACCCGAATCATAGAGAATTGCGTAAATGACCATAAGATTGACAAATTAGCAGCCGTTACAGTAGCGACAACGCTTAAAATAATATCCGAGATATTACATCTTCGGCAGTATTAAATGTTAAATCACTCTTTAGAGTTTTGGCAATCAATTTGCAGGCACCGAGTATAGTAAATAGCAAACACGCAATGCAAACTTCCAATTTATCTGGACACAATAGCTGGGATTCTGGTCTGGGAATGGAACATTTGGCTGGTGCTTTGAGTCCGTTGTGTATAACGGACGCTAATCATGAAATAGTAAAACCAAAACCAAGAAGGTATGTGAAGCATTTACATGGTGCTTTGACTTCACCGAAACTTCAATGTGAATTTCAGTTTCATTTATTTCATTATGATTTAAGTCAATCCGCTCAATCAAATAGTAATTATCGTTTCAACGTATTGAGCGACATGTAAAAATAAAGAAAAATGGAAAAACTCACTTTAACTGTGATATAGATAGGAATCTTGTATACACATGAATGTTAACTTTCTTGATATGAAGCTTTGTAAAATGTTTACAAGAGTAATGAAGATGCGTTGTAAAACATCCGTATAATATTCCCTTGTTGGTTATTACAACCCTGTTAAGAAAACCAGTATTTTTGTAAAGCTTTTTGTGTAGGTTGTTTATTGCTATTGTAAAGCTGGTACCGTGTGTGTTTGGGTTGGAAAATGTAGGATAAATTCATTAAATTTTCGCCCAAAAATAGACAAGAGTATTTTGTGATTCTTTTCAATATTTGTATAAAATATCTAAAGCATACTTTTGATGGCGTAAATTTACTTATTTTATTTAAAAGAGGTGTGCAAAAGTATGCGGAAATTATTGCAAATTAAATCCAAGGCACAAGCCTGTGAAATGTGAAAGAGATTAAGAGTTGGAAATTTTGATCTTGTACCACCATTCCATTATTGTCCTTCTGCAAGAACCAAACGATCTTCCAAATTGCCTTGGCATTGTTGTTATAATCTTGTTTCGAGCTGTGAGAGGAGATTTGTTTGATAACTTGGCACCATAAGTATATAAATGCACTCTGCAACATTTAGGTGGGAAAAATTAGGAAATACTTATTGAAAAACAAAGAAATTATTTTAACAATACATAATAAAAGGAATTTAATGTGTTAAAACAACTTACAATTGGAATGCAATAAGCAAGACTCAGATTAATAATTAGATAAATTATTCAGAGCCTGTACTGAAAACTAAAACAGCAAACCTAATTAAGACATTTTATTATCATAGAAAAAAGAAGGGTTTTAACTAAAAATTTAAAAAAAAAGTATTTTTTATGCTACAGGCTCTCCAATAAATTATTGAACTACATGAAGTCAACCTACGGTATGAAAGTCATTGCGCAGACTTGGAGACATTCCCCACATTCTTTACCGCTCCTAGCCGATGATTTGATCCAATATCGCCCGCTTGTGTGGAGCTTACACGCTTCCGCACAATCGGAAATATATATGTAAATATATATTACAAGCAATGCTACTGAAAATAATCACATATATCGTTCATTCCCACAAGACTCAGCACATTTTTTTTGATAAAGCTTTATATCGTCCCGCTGAAGACTTTCTGTCTTATAATATTTGAAGTTGTTACATGTATTTTCCAAGCAATCAAATATCTTTTGACTATGAACTTTTAAGCATATAAATATACGTTTAAATGTTTTACTTTCTTCTACTTTTCGACCAGAAGACTCCATTCATCCACTCATTCACTCACTCATTGATTTTTATTTCCACTCTCTCTCCTTTCTTTTTGTTATTTATTTATTTATTTTTTGTAAGTTTAAAGCGTATATCATATACAAAATCTATTCTGGTCAAGGTCGGATTTTAAAAATTAGAAATACACGTTTAGTCGACTGTATACATATGTAATCTAAGTGTGTAAATCAGCCAATATGCATGGAAGTGCAAGTGCATGGAAAACAACTTGCGCGAGTTGTTCTTTGCTGTTCTTAGATAAATTTGAAAAGGTTTTTAAATGAAAAGAATTAAGAAATCACTTGTTCACAGTTTCTCATGCTTACTAAATTCATGGAACAAGGTAAATGCATGGTTATTGATGGGCCATCTCTATTTTCAAATTCGAGCTGCAGCCAGCAATATTGTGTATGTGTTTCGGTTGTCAAACTCAATTTGCGCAACCGACAGCGGATACATAAGCAGACCGACAGGCATGGCTTAACAAACATCGAATATTACGCTGATATGCAAGTTTTATGGGATCTCCGATGCATACTTCCAGTAAATTAAGTGACTGACTTACGTTTACAGACTTATCAAATATTAAAAAAAAAAAAAGAAAAAAAAACGAAAGGATATAAAATGGGAATGAATTTGCATCTTAGAATCTTCTTTCCTTCAATACTCCGTCACAACGTCCATTTGAGCCTTTTTCGACTTTCCAATCTATCAAAGTCTGCCGTTTAACGACGAAAAATGATAGCTTTGATCAACATTTACAATTACGCCTTTAGTTGCAAAAACTTTACCTCCACTACTGTCAATTGTGACAAGAGAGTGATGGAAGCATTCCTTGGCTGGAAGCATACACTTCATAAAGTTTTTGTGCTAGCACCTAAGATAAAAAAAGATATGACAAGAGTTTTGATGAGTAGCGCCAAATTCGTCGAAGCATGTTGTTCTCAGGAATTGGTGACCTCCGCAACCAGTGTGTTGTGTCTCGCATTTTCCGTTTGTCTGAAAAAGAAGACGTTATATCCGATGCGACTGACGAAAGAATTGCTTTATTTTGAATCCAACTTTGGTGACGTATACGTAAAGGAATAAGTAAAAACCGTATACACTTTTAGGCTGGTACTAAACACCTGCAAGCTGTAATCGTTTTTGAATTACAAGTAAGCATGTGGACGAAGGAAATTCATGTATCTTCTCTCTCCTTCGGCAGTTCAATGAAAGATATTTTTGTGTGATTTTTGGTCACTTGATGGACGAGTCTGTTAATTCGTTGCTGAATCCTTGATCCATATTGTATGCCTTTTATTATAGAGTATAGACTGCAGAGAAATAACATTCTCACGTATACACAGCCAAATACCTACACGTATACGAAACATATATAATTTCTCTATCGCGTAATAAAAAAAAATTATGAGAATATTTGAAATAGTTTTGTAGTCTCCGTAAAAAAAAAAAAGAAAAAACAAAATGACTCAAATAATTTGGACCAACAGTGTAATACTCATACCAGCGCACACTAATATCATTGCAGTTAATAATATTTATGGTTTTTGATTAGATTTCTTTTCTGTTGATTATTATTGTTCTTTTTTTCTTTCGGGTTTTTTGATTTTTTGTACATTATTTGCTTGTTCATTCGATTTGTTTTTTCGCTATTTTCTTGTTGTAATTAACTCGAGTAACTAACACCTGCACTTTTAAGGTTTGAAAGTCGAGATATACTGCGCAACAGTCTGTGTGTTCATGTGACTGTTGTGTAGCATTGTAAATTTTCTAAAATTACGTAAAAAGAGAAAAAAAAAAACGCTGAAATCTTGGACACCGTAATGAAATAATAAAAATAAAAATCCATTGACCAGTATTTGTACAAGATTTTTGAAGGTATTTCAATTGTCAACACATAGAACTTTTTCATATCGTAACTTGAAAATCGAAAAAAAAAAAAACAAAACAAAAAGAGCAGATACGAATAGTTTATGATATGGCAGTAAAAATAAATGAAATGTAATAAAGTCGTTGAACCAAAAATCTCATGAATAATACCTTGATAAAAATTTAATTTCAAAAATGCTAACAATCCTTTACCATATATATATATATATATATATATATATATATATATTCAGATTACAGATGTGCGCCAATGCTGAGGTCACCAAACTTGCTGCAAATTTTCATACAATTGATATAAGCGATAAACAAAAGTTGTTTATCTAAACACCTATGTACACATATACCTATATAGATATGTGCGCATATACAAATGCATTTAGTAAGATATAAGAAAATGATGTGAGAGTTAAATTTTTAATTGTCAACTTGGCATTTACAGTTCATGCAACAGTACAAATGAAGCATAAAAACAATTCATTACCACTAGAGAAGGAAGTAGAGTAGAGGGAGTGCGCAACTTTGCTTTGAATTTCAAAAAGGGGAAAGTGTGAGAATTAGTCACTGAATAGGTAGGTAGCAATGCAAAACAAAAGACAATTAGTACCGCGAATTATGGATAATGTACCCTTAGGGTCGGAACATTCACAGCCCCAACACCTCAGAGGTAAGGGAACTAACAAAAAAGAATTACAAAATAAATATAAATAAGAAAAAATACACTTTGTATTAAGAATGTTTCGGAGCGTTGACGAGGTGAGAGAGAGGTGAGGCTATTGGCTATCGCACAAACGCACACAACAACTTTAATTATTATCTCATAATAACACGCATATCAAACGCTGTGTCTAGTTCAATATACTTGAATAAAAACTGCATCTCACTGAATATATAGGTATAATTAATCCCATTGTTTTACTACTTACGGTTTTTCTTTTTAGTGCAATTAGTCCCATGCACACACATATACACCTATGCGCGCATTCAGCTCTTTCTGTTTTCCACTACATACTACATTATACTACAGCATACTGCATGCACTGCCATTAACGCTGCTAAAATTTGAACTTGAAGCTCTTTTATTAACGTTTCGTTAATTGAGAAGCAAAAAATTTGTTAAAATGTATCTTTTTTCGTTGTTTGTACGTTTGCGCATAAACGCGTTTACGCATATTTGGACGCATCCGAGAGTCTTTTAAAAGCTATCAATACCTAAAATGCAAACAATGGTGAATCTTTATCTCATTTCCCTCATATTAGAAGCGAACAAAAACAGGTATAAATATTAAAAATTTAATGTTTTCATTGTACACTTTATACACAGATTATACACAGATTTTTTTTGATGAAATGAAATTTGCTTTAACGCATTTTGCTAGAAAGCAAAAATCTCCATCTACACGGATTGCTTTGTTTTATCGCGATTTTCAATATTCTATGAATTTTGTTTTTTTTTTTTTTTTTTGATGTTTCTAAGAATTTTTTCATTCTCACTCTTCGCAAATAAATCATTGTTAGTTCACGTTACATTGTTCACAATTCAGTTAGATTATGTCGATTATGTGCGTACAGGAGACGTAAAGACGTATTTTGTGCGCAATTTACTTTGATTTTTCAAAATGTAATTTATTTTGCGCAATGTATTTAATGAATTAATGTGTTTAAGAACGAAATAAATTCTTAAGTCGACTCTAACAACAATTTTTTAATATTGTTATATGCTTACAGCTTTCTGACTCTTATCATATCGGTCTTTAGGACTTGTACGTGCTCGTTCGTTCATCTCCCTATTAATATATCGCCCCTTTCGTGATCGATTCTTTCATTTTTCAAAGATCTGAAGGCTCATGCGCCATCGCCTCATGTCAATTCCAACTGCCAGCTTCATGAAAATGTATGGAGAGAACTGAAATTTTCCATATGTAACTTTGAAAACGATATCCACAAATACTCTAATAACAATTTAAAAAAAAATTTAAAAAATCCTATAAGAAAAATTCAAAAACTTTCAATATATTGTAATCTCCAACTTGTGAAGGACGTGGAATATGTTTCAAAACTCATCTAATTATAAACTCAGGATTAAATTGTTTCCAATCGGCATAACAACGCTCCTATATTAATGTATAACTATGACCGACGGTTAATATTAGTCCTAAGACATGCAGTATGCTCTTTGTTTAATTTTTTTAACTTTTCTCGCTCTAGTTTCATGTAAATGTGGCCTATAAATGAATAGTGAGAACCGTGAAATTATCATGAACCGATGCACCAATAGTTAAACATAGCTATATAGCAAAAGCTGGCCATTTAGGATGGCTGATGTCTTATAATACTAATTTCACTTTAATTATTTAAATATGATTTCATTAAAACTAAAGTCTCTCAGTCGCTAAGATGCGAATTGACAACACAATAAAATACAAAAACATACTTGGAACGCTAGAAAAAGAATTACATTTAATATTCCTAGCGTCAAACAGCAAATACGAATAGATCGCCCTAAACGCTTATGCCTGTACCAACTAATAATAAATCGTATATCGTATCTACACACTTTCTAGATACTTTAAGAATTACATACATACATTGTTCGGTTCGGAAAGTCATTAAATTTTTTTAGTTTTTTCAAAATGAGAGACTATGTGTGCTATCTATGGTTGAATTTCATTAATTTCATCTCTCTGTGATGTCATGAGCTGGTTGAATCAACTAATGTCTTCGTATTGTCGTCATAAGCTCCAACTGGCGATCCAGAGCACGGTATACCCTCAATATCATGCAACGAAACGAAAAGAAATGCAATTTTTCAAACCAACTTGGGCGTTTTCTCTATACACATCCAATAATTTTTTCTTTGCTTAAAGAGCATTTTTACATTTTCATTAGAGAAAAAGTAGAAAGCGGCTGAAAATGCTGCTGTCGACTTTCCACATTTGATAGGGCATCAAATAACAACAATTACGCAGAATCAAGCAAACTTTTTCAGAAACAAGTCTTGCTTGACGCATCAATTGCCAAAATATATAATGAGAATGCGACCTAAATGTTGGCAGAGAATCTGGCTGTAAAAATTTGTAAGTTTTCGGTTTAGGGGTAAAGATAATACGAAAAAACATTCCGCATAACCCTATATATATATATATATATATATATATATATATATATATGTATATATTTTAAGAAGTTGATAAAATGAACAGTTTGTATATGCAGTGAGTGCACTGAACCCTTTATAATGACCATCCAACAGCGTATACATTTCAAGTGTGGGATAGTCTTTCCATTAGCTTATGCAACAACAAAAATCCATGAAGTTTAGCTTTTCCGTTCACTTAAAAATTTACCAAAACATATTCGTAAATAACGTTTCATTATAAAGAATTAAAAATAAAAATAAAAAAACTTTCCGTTAAATACATTAGTAGACTGTATGCGCACGCTAAGTGACAGCGGAAATAGAAATTTTAAAAAGTTCGATTAAATCTTTACGTTTTAGAAGTTGAAGAGTCTTGACTAATAGTTGCACTATATTTTTTTTTTTATTTCTCAAAAACTTATTACGCTTTCTTATGTGTTGAATCCATGATTCATTCATCACAAAAATATGCCAGTTATTTAAAATTTTCTTTTCCATTGTTTTACTCATATTCACTTATTTTCCTGCAAAATTTTCACGCAAAAATTGCATTAAAATATCATTTTACGATTTTCATATCCATTTGTGCGAGTATGTTAAATTAGTTAAGTATTTGCAAATGCGAACAGAAGTATAAATAAAAACACAATACAATTATGTATGACTGACTATACACACACACACACACATTATGTATATATAACATATACACATCGATATGTTAATGTGTCGGCAAGTTAATTATACAAATCAGGCATCAAATAAATTTAAATGTTTAGTGAAACCACGGGCAAATTTAACCGCAAACACTTTTTCTTTGCTTCCAGCAGATCAAGTTCAAAATTAATTAAATCGATTCAATTCAGTTCGCTTGCAATAAGTCCCGAGTTCGAAAATAAGAGATCCAGATTCAGTTCATATGTTTTTTTTATAATAATTTTGGATTTTATTTCTTTACTAATGGCACTTGCAGTACTTTTGTATACCATATTATGTGGTATGGGCGTGTTGCGTTCCAAAAACACATTATAGCATAGTTGATGTAGAATGAAATGCTTATCCGTTCATGGCTTGCTATGTTCGTAATGCTGCATTTCTTACCAACACAAGAAAAAAAAAAGCAAAAAATCCCGTTATAGATATACAAAGATTCGGCCAACACCGAATATAATTTGCTTCTTTTTTTTTCTCCATTCATTTAGCTTTTCGTTTTTGAACGAATCTATTGAAGTAGCCAGATATCGAAGTAAGAGCGAATTTCATGTATGAACATTTGCTTTACATTGTTCCTCATCCTCGTTTTCTGTTTTCGAAAGTTTTTTTTCAACACTGGCTTTCAAAGCTCCGTTGTATTGTATAATAAACTAATTACATATTCATAATATGATACTTGCAGAGGTTCAATATAACTGAAAGAAGGAAAACACAAAATTATAAATATGCATAGCAACGTGAAGAAAGTTCTGTACTTGCATTAGCAAAAATCTGTTTCCAATTTGTCAGCCTATGGAACATCATCACACGACACATCCGCAAGTTTGCGTTCAATTCAAGCCACAAATAGAAACCTCTTATAGGAGAATATCTTAAATTCATCGAAAAAAAAAAAAAAAAAATAGGCGCGAAATGCGGTTGAGGGACTCTTTTTCAGGAGATTTGCATTTTTCAAGCGACTGGTCATTTTGCAAATCGATTGCGTTAAAAAATCGGACATAAGCTCAGCTTTGTTAACCAAACTCGGGGTCGTTAAGGAATTTATTAACACTTGTTTTCCCACATAGGCATAGCACGCATATTGAAATGCCGAAAAATAAGAAAAGTGGATTTTCAGTTTTTTTTAAAACAAGCTTCGCGGGAATTCCTCCAAAACAAGTCATTGTTCTCACTCAAGTTTTCTTGCTGACAACGCACATGTATGCCTAAATACAACGAATAAAAACTTTTGTAAAAGTGTGGTCTAAAACCCAGTGACCTAAAAACTGATGAGCGATTTGTTTTTTTTAAATACGATTCGAAAAAAGTGGCATTGATTTGAACTTTTTTTATTTTTAGAAAAAAATCGCTCAAATATTGCCTATAGAATCGGAATATTTTAGTTTAGCGAGAAAATCTCACGACATTCCTTGCCAAGTCGGAGAATAGAGAGTAACGTAGCTACTGCTACAGGCTCTAACAAAAAACATGGTCGGGCGAAAAATTGCATTTTGAAGAAATCTTTGTGTTAATTCTAATCTGACTTCACTGCATCATAAAATCAGTGGTCGATTAACGGTTCTCATTTTCGATACAAGTTCGCCTCTTCGTTCGATCCATTTAGCAATGTAAGTAAATAATCAAACGAACATAAAATTTGAAAAAATTGAAAATTGAAGTTAAAAAAATTAATTTCAAACCGAAAGAAGTCAATAAAAACATTTGAAAGTTTATCTTCAATGTAAGGCAAATGCATATACAGTGATTAAATTTCATGCAACAACTTTAATTCCATATTTATTTATCCCCTTTCGTATTTCAATTTAATCCAATCGGTTAGTTCGATCACGATAGAATTGTGAATCGACTCTAGTCTCATTGGTGTACCAGAATCGCTTTCAAAATCTTTTCATTGCCAAGTCATCCAATGTATTCTAGAAAATTTATGGGAGACGTTGAAAGACCAATGCCAACAGTCCGCTTAGAGGCAAAAAAATGAACTTGTTTGGAGTTTCGTTATACTGCGATGATTCGGAGGACAAAAGTTCATAATGCAGGCTAGGCGTACCATTAGCATTGATGATGACATAGCGGTATTTATGATACGAAGCCCCGTAGTCAAAAGTATCAGACGGAACGTACTACGCTACGAGCTTCTCAAGCAGAACAAATCAACGCTGACCACCTGATTGATATCAATCTGACGATCATGAAAATGGTATCTTTCGTCGATAATCAAATGCGAGATGAGTTGATTTTTCCACACCTATCTACAATATATTTTTGGACAATGTATTTCCCATAATTAATTTCTAATCATTTTTTTTTTATTTGCAATGATTCATTACTTTTGTCAAAAACTGTTCTTAGGTTCATGCAAGGTGCTGCCAATAAAATAAGCTAAGCACCGCACAAAAATGAAGAAAAGTTTTTTGCCGGGCCGTAGTTGAAGCTAAATGATACGCTCCGGTCCGCCAACTTCATTATGATAAATCTTCGGGAAATGAAAGCAGCAGAAAAACAGTTATTTATTTAATTTTGATTTCAGTTGTCACGCATAGAATAAGGCTCAAGCCGTGTAAATTAAAGTATAGGTGTGTTATGGATGAACAAATATCATGCATATCACAAGCAATACTCGTATTACACTCTAAATTATATTGCACACGCGGGAATACAGAAATAGAGGAAATGTTGATCACAGTGTGGTATCGAAGGATAATGGAATAGCAGTTGGGTTACGGCTAACCTGCTATTGAGCTTTTAAACCCACAAGCACCGGCATTCCATGACGTGATAGTATATATAAGAAATTGTCTTTCCAACAATAGGCTACAAAACTAGGAGGCTACCTAGCGTAAATAATTTTATGCTGCAATCTCAGTACTCTGTCCTGGAGCACAGTTTTAAAGACGACACACAGAAATCGAAGAACGTACGCTGAGACGTCATGCAATATTTTTAAAGCGTATACAGCGTTGACAGCGATTTCAATCTCCGCATCGCTACCTCACAATTGGAAATAAGTTCACACATATACAAAAGGAAGAGGAAAAATTTTGGCCAAGAGATACCTTAGGTCAAGTGGTGCGCCATAGGTTATGTAGCTTGCCATATGTGTTAGCAGTAGCGCTATTTCCCCATGTTAACTTTATGTTCACACCAATACCAAGGTTTACAGCTGTGTCAGTACGTGAAACCAGCTTGCTATTTATAATTATCCTTACATCAGTTACATTCCGTAAAAGGGTGTGAAGGTAAATTCGAATTTAACTAGGAAAGACACCTACCATAGGGCTTAACAGAGCTCTCTAAACGCCCTAACAGGGCTCTGTTAAATATTTAAAATCACTATGTAGTTGGATTTGGTAGCATACTCTGTCCCGGTTAGGAAATGTAAAATATTTTTGTGGACACAGCACGAATCTATGTGAAAATACCTGCCATTCCGTTATTATTTAAGACAGACTGCCCCGCAACATCAGCAAACTGTGCACTTAATTTGCAAATTTGACATATCACAGGTTTTCCCACCTTTGAAACCCATCCGATCTATTATTATCCAAACCTTCTTGCTCGTAGATGCATTTGCGCATCTCTAGTCATTACAATTATATTTTGCCAACTCTATGGTGCTCTAGATAGAGCTCTGCTATCCTGAAACATTTCCAACTCCTCTACACGCGAATTCCGCTCTTCGGTTACTGCTATTTTAATGTCATCATTGAACTATGGCGTGCCTCGTTTCATACGGCTACACCGCTTTGCCGGTACATGCAGACTGAAGAGAAGATCTCATGTCGTATTTTCCACCGCAGCTATGAGCCTTTCATTAGTAATGCTAGTAAAGTCGTGGTATGTGATGTTGGTGGTTGGCCTAATCATCATCATGCGTGGAAAACATGGGAGAACATAATTGATTATAAAGCGAGATATTAACACGATTATATGCAATAAAAAAATCGAAAAGTATTAGTCCTTGGAGTGAAGTGAGTTGCTGTGAATGTGTTAATAGGACTTAGGTCATCAGTGAGTGAATTTTCGGATAATGGATTGCAATTAAATACACTGCAGATAATAATAAATACGTTCTCAATCTAAGCCAGTACCGCGCCAAAGTTAACATTACGGTGTAGTCGATAAGCAGAACTTTGAAAAGTTTTGCACCTTACCTTACCCTTCCAAAAATATCAGAAATATTCAACAAAATCTGACATGATCGCACGATGCCGCACGTTCAAAAAACTCTACTATTTGTATTTTTTGCTTTGCCTATCATAGAAAATTACAAAGTCTACATGTCTACATGTCAAGTTCAAAAAATTGCCCCAGCCGGTACAAAGTTTGCGTACCAATTTAGAATACCGGAATACTATTACTTTTGACACTTTTGTCAAAATATTTTGAAAATTGAATTTGTTTCCGTATAACGACTTCTCAAAATAGGGCGACAGGTCCAAACCATTTTCAATAGCGTTCATTCTTGGATCAAAGCACATAAGTGTATCAAATTTCATCAAAATATCTCAAAAATTTGCGACCTGTAGCTTGAACGGAAATTTAGAAATGGATAGACATCAGACGGACAGACGGACAGGCGAACACACAAGCTTTGTAAAATGCGGGATCTAGCTTAAGCGCTTCTGCGTGTTACATATGTTCGCATAAACTTAATATACCTCGTACCACAAATGGTGTAGGGCATAAAAAGAAAAATCGACGATATTTATCGAAACTATCTGTTTGAACAGAATTTTAATCCCACACCTGCGATACCTGCAACTATTAGAAAATTATGGCATTGCTGGGAGGACAGGCCTTTTATTTTTGCCCTGCGTTATTAATACCTCCTTGGTAATAGCAAATTGTAATATATTTGGAATTTAATCGCTTCAATGCATAATCGACTATTTCACAGCGATACGATTAACGTAATGGGCATAATGGGCAACTGAGTTCAATTTAGTTTTATAAATACAAAGGTATAAGGATGAGACACCTTAAAAGGGTGAAATCCTTGTCCTTGTGCTTATATAGCTCAATAAGCCAAGTATATAGCAGGTTTGTAAGGTTAAGTGCTGTTTTGATTTTATATTTAATACGAGTTCAACTGTCGTGCTGTGCTGTGTTAAAACAGTTTGAAACGTTTTTGAATTATAAAATGTTAAAAAGAGGCAGACATTAAAATATATTTGAAGGAAAATTAACGTTACGGAAAACTGCTTGGCCTAAGCACAACTGCAGGTAACTTGCATTAATAGAGGAAATGGAGAAACCCGGTGGTGATTTAGTTAGATTCGTTTTTGAAGTTAAGCGTATGCGTTAAGATTGTGTATATTAATCGGGAAATTAACAACGTTGGCACGTTGCGTTCCTTGTGTTCGGCACTCTTTCCTATTCTAGTTTTTAATATACAATCAATACATTTACAAAAATATATTTATATACGAGTACTAATAGCATGTTGCACGTGAGCATAGATATGCTTTCAAAATTAATATATAAACGAGTAAGAAAATTAAACTCGGTCGGGACCGAATCTTTTATACCCGTTATTCCCGTTATTCCCGTTATCTTAAGAAGTAAACGAACAAAATTCTCATGCTATATTATATGGAGCGGACGCAGTTGATTTTTTTTGTATTTTCAAAGTAAAAGTTGTTGTCGTAGAGGTATGCGGGCATTGTAGGCGTGTCCTTTGAAAGGTTTAGGTCTATTCCAAATTCTCTCACAAATTTGTAGGCGATATTTTCATTTTTGGTAATGGGAGAATGTTTACCACAAATACTGCAAAGTTGCGCAAACAGACAGAATAGGCGGACATGTTTAGGTGCATTTCAAATTTGCAACTGGCCAAGAATTTCTATACTTTATTGCGTTTTTGAAGCTTGTTTGTGCTCGTTATAAAAGCTTTGAAAAAATAATTGAACTTTGATACACTATAATATTGGATAGACACGATCAATTTTTTCCATTTTTGTGCACAGATGCTAGAGCTTCGTCCATAGAATATGCGCTCAAATTTTTGTACATTTATTTGCTATAGTTTATGAGTAATGAGCAAAAAACCAGTTTTTCATTTCTTTTGAAAAACAGAGGAGTTCTTAGTGTACGTGGTGCTGTGGGTGGGTCCGTCGACTGATTGGGCCCATTTTTTAAACCAACCTGCATGTAAGAACTTCTAATGTTTCTGACGAATTTGAGGTCGATAGCTGCATTTTTGCGGCCAACAAAATGTTTACAACAGACATCACATAGATGGACAGATGGGTATGCTTAAATTGATTGAGAGTTCGATGCTGGTCAAGAATATATATACTTTGTGGGGTCTCGGATGGTTCCTTGTAGGCGTTGCAAACGTTTTGACAAAATGAATATACTCCTCATCCTTCGACGATGGGTATAAAACGACTACAAAATAGGTAGAAAATAGTTTTTTGCTTCTAGGACTGACTATAGGCAGCCTTGGTACGCAATACTCTATAGCTTCGTGGACTTCTTATGAGGATGTCGGACATTTTCGATTCGACATTTAGACTTCAAGTAGTCGAACAATAGACTTAAGAGGCAAACCTCTTTTGTCTTAACTTGCTATATTGCTGCACACATGCATATATACATAAATTACACTTCTTTCGTTTTTATACCCATTACCGAAGGATGAGGAGTATACTGATTTCGTCAAAACGTTTACAACGTCCAACGTACAGAAGGAAGCATCAGAGACCTTACGAAGAATATATGCTCAAGATCAGTATCAAATTCTGAACCGATTTAATCATGTCCGTCTACCCGTTTGTGTAGTGCCTGTTGTCAGCATTCTCCCGTCCGTAAAAATGAACCTATCGACTTCCAATTTGGCAGGAACATTGAAAGTTCTTGCAGGTAGGTATTGAAAATGGACCAAATCGATTGAAAGGCACGCCTGCATTACAGTACAGTACCTAAATTGTTTTTTAAAAAGATTAACAAATTGGTTTCTTGTCCATTACTCATAAATTGTAGCAGATAAATGTACAAAAATTTGAACGTATATTCTATGAGCAATGTCGTAGCGTCTATGCAAAAACAGAAACAATTGGACCACACCTACCCAATATTGTAGTGAATCAAAATTTAATTTTGTTTTCAATACCTTTATAATCCACAAAAACAAGCTTCATAAGCCCCATATAGTATATAAACTCGTCGCCAGTTTCAAATTCGGAATGCACCTAAGCATATCTGTCCATTCAACTGTCCATCTGTCTGTCTGCGCAACTGTATAGTCTTTGTGGTAAAAACACTACAGTCTTTGTAGCTCCACATTCTCGCGTTCGCAAAAATGAAGATATCGGTTACAAAGCTGCAAAACAACTTGAAAATGGCCAAACTTTTCCAAGAACAAGCATACAACGCTCACACCTCTTTGTAACAAATACTGTGAATACCTTTCCGTATTTTTTGCTTGTTACTTACAAAATACAACAAACACATAGACTATGTAAATTTCCACTTTTATTGTAAAAATAGGAATACTCAACCGCGCCCACCCAGTAGTATAGAGTATTTTTTTTTATATTTAATTCCTTTCCTTTCTTTTAGGACGACGGTGGTGGGTATAAAAGATTCTGTCACGACCGAATATAATTTTCTTACTCATTTTTTCTTTAAAACTTTTCGTAAAAGTTTTCTTTTTCTTATAACACAATTGTTTGCGAACGCATTTCCTCACCAATTTCTAGCGTTGAAGTGCACTTTTCAAACTTCGTACGGAGATTACATTTAGCAAATTTGCATTTACGGTTCCCATTTGCAAAACAAAAACAAATGTTATATGTTTGTGCGCACAAGCACACAGGCACATGGGCAAAAAATATGATGTTTCTCGATTGTAATAGCACTGAAGATTGTGGCTGCATATCCAGACATAGCAAGCACAATGGCAAAGACAACAGACGGCCGCAATTAAAAGACGCCTAGTGTTCTACGCAGCGCAACAATGAACGCAATAACAAAAGCAGCCCGTGTAACAATTGTAATGAAATCGAGCTTAGCTCCTACTAGAAGCAGCAAGTTTCAGTTTCATTTCGCTGTTGGACATGAACAGTTGTAGTCATCGTTTGAAGAGATTTACAAGTAAAAGACAAAAATACACAAAAAGAAAAAAAAAGAATAATAATAAATAAGTAATTGAATTAAAAAAAATTTATGCTGTTTAGGAAATTAATTCTAATTATGTAACGGCTTTTCTTCTAGTTTCCCTCGCGTATAGGCTACTGTTCGAAATGTTTCATTTTTCATCGGAAAACTAATAAAATTTATTATTGTTCCGAAAATCTCGTTTATTTTGCCAGTGAAGTGTGTCTACAGGAAATGTCGCAATAACTGAAAAGCTAATAAACGGAGTGTAGAAATCGCAATAAAAATCATAGCAAAACATTGAAGAGGAAGTATCACATCTTTTTTAAATCGATGCTTTGATGGCCTAAAACCAGATCAAATCAATATATCAAGTTTAGTTTTTCAGTTTCTATTCTTTGGTCTGCAGATAAAAATTGCAGAAAATTATTAGTCGGAAGAGTTTAATCGGTACAAAACTTAATATTTGTTCGAATAATTATTGGGTCTTCGAACTATTTCGCTTAGCGTCGTAACCGAGAAGAAATGACTTCCAGAATAAAATAAATTTTTTTAAGTTAAAATCAAAACCTAATGAAAGACTGAGTTTTCTAAGTAAAAGAGGTAAAGAAAGAAAAATTTTAATCTTGCACTTTTTAACATCGCTCAGTCGGAAACGCCAAAACTTTTATATACTTTAGTTTTCTTATTATTGACACTGTTACCTTATTCTTCGAGAATACGTAATGTACTGCACCAAAGATTGTAACTGCAGCTTGTGCCGAGAATTGCGAGGTTTTAAGCCGGCGAAACCAACTAAGCGCATCCCTCTTAATAGTTCATTGTTTGGCCGTTTCAATAATAATTTCATTTTAAAACGTCGAAATTCGAGTTCACTAAAAACATTTCAACCGCAATCGTTAAGATGTAGTGAAATGTGCCAACAACGCTGTGATGCTGGTCAATTGTATGACTTTTGTAAACGTCAAACGAAAACGCCGTCACCCACACCTATTACGCAGGCACCATCCGCATCGCCATCGCCATCTCTGTCGCTACCACTGCCGCACAACAAGCTAGATAATATTAAACCTCCTGTATCACTTAAGCCTAATCATAAGGTAGTCATTTATTTTGGCGATTCGTTGATCCTGCGTGGCAAAAGTAATGTAATCAAGTCATCAATTAAAGATGAGGCAGATGCGGCAACCGTTGCCCCATTTAATAGTAGCCAACTACAAAATGTGTCAACAAGTGTTAAAAAGCAACAACCGGATGAACTGCCGTCATTTATCGAGAGTGTGCAGAATGGTGTAATTAATATTAAAATAGAAGGCAACTATCAAACCGCATCAGCCTTGGTAGCAAAAGTAGCTAAGCCAACTCAGGCTGTGGTAGGTAAGCCGAGAGACTTGTTGGCACAGCAAGAATTAGAAGATGATGATGAAGATGAGGTCAACTATGAAGGCAGTTTGGTCAAAGGGGAGAACATTAACTGCAATGCTTCCTGCGATTGGAGTTTTGTGCAAGGGTGGCGAGCACGGTAATTAATGTTTTTAAAACTAAAACTTGTTCCGCCGCGTTTACCCCTTCTTTATCTTGTATGATTATTTTGATATAGATTAACTTCTAAATTATAGCATCTGGTCAATTCGAATCTTTAAAAAATGTTTAAAAAGAGTCGCCTTGAGCTCTACGTCTGGTTGCTTTGATTGTTATTACGCATATAAAACTGTTGTTGAAGTTAACCGTTTTTTTTTTTTTTCATCCGTTAAATATGTAAATGATAAAGAGGTTTGCTTGTATAGTTTAAAATATAATTCCATTGTATGACAGCGACCCGGTATAAGATGTTTGTGAAAGCGAAGAAAAAAAGAAAATGAACACTTTAAATTAAGTTTCAGTATAATCTGATTAGAATACAAGTTTTCTTTCTTACTTGATGACATCTTTTATGTTATATCTACGTTTGTGTGCTTTCTTTTGACTAATTACCTGTAATTTTTTCGTTCTTTCTTGTAGGCCTATTGGTAACATACGTCATGATATATCTGTTTTTAGCCCTCAGCAGACTAATACAACCTTATCATACGCTGCGTCAACAGTAGGAGTTACTTCATCGTCGATGCACGGTGCTGGCACTGCAGTCCAGTCATCTTCTGCAGATCTGTTTAGAACGGGGCGGATACAAAATCCTGCTACGGCCACGCCTGCTCCAAGAATCTCCAAAGAAGTGGCGCAAAGACCAGGAGCGACAATTAGTTGCACCATAGCCAACGTTCCTTCAATATGCGTGAATTCTAATGGTGAACCTACTCATTTTGAAAATTTACCACAGAAAGTTTGTGGCAACAACACTAATATGGGCTCGAACAATCATGAGAACTTTTCTACCCCTATGCCCCAAAGATCCGTTCCGGGCCCAACCCGACTTACTGTTCAAAGTATTCCAGTGAAATCTCAAGGGCCCATGTTAAGTGCTACTTTGAATCAATCGCCACATAACAGCATGTCTATCCGCAAGGTTCCCGAAAAATCATCTTTAAGTTTCAGTACAACCAATATTGGCATAACCACAGACTCCGGTTACTCGACGAATGTCGGTGTTCATTCCACCAAGCCTAATTTAACAACTCGGACACATCACCATGAATTCCATGCTTTAGAGCGAGTGCAAGAATGCAATAGTTCCTCCGATGAAAACCGATCCTCGGGGCATGCCAGCATGTCTGACACTGGAGGTCATGGTAGCTCCTCGCCCGGTGGAGGCATAACTTTAGGGCCGTTACCGGAGGATCGTTTAGCAGCCGGGGTAACGAATCGAAGTACACGTTCACGTACTAGTGCTAACCATTCCAGAACAAGACATCGTGCCACACCCGCCAAAGCTCCTTGGGGTGGTAATGGCTTGGAAGACATAAAACTAGCGATACAGCAGTTAACTATGCGCTCTCAGACCAGTACTAGTACATACAGCAGTTTGAGTGCGGGTTCAGAAAGTTCAGAACCTGGGCGACGATTGGGTCGTTACGCTTCTTTGGAAACTGTAAATACAAATGTTACTAATGCAGACGAGTTCGTTTGGGTGGATTCTCATAATCGTTTAGTGGAATTGCAACATCCTCCCTGGAGTCAACAATGTATCCTAAATGTCATACGTAACGGACGGTGCAAAGATACAGCCAATCGGGTTTCGCCTGATGGAGTGTCACGATTAGCATATCTGCTTCAAAGAGCACTAGTTAGAATTTCAAGGGAAGTTCAACGTCTTTCTTCTAATCTTGGCTTGTGTTCTAAGCAAGAGGTTGCAGGTGCTTTTAAAATTGTACTTTGTCCGGCATTAGCGGACTCGTGCGTCAAAGCCTGCCTACGGGCGGCAGCCATGTTCGCTGTACCCGGAGATAGTGCTCTAAAACAAAGTAAATCATCAAGAGCCGGTTTACAATTACCAGTCGGTCGATTTCATCGATGGATGGCTGATGCTAGACTCGGGAAATTCATACATGAATATGCTGCCGTGTATCTATGTGCAGGCATTGAGAATTTACTTGAAGACATTTTGTTGCAAACTTTCCCTGACGATTCATGTGCACAGTTAACAGCAGCTGCATTGGAACATTCGATTTCTGTGTCGGGAGATATATGGGGTCTTTTACAACCATATGCTCACCTCAACGCTGGTCGCATAGCATCAGGAGCGTTAACAATGCCTCAGTGGGCCAGCCAATCCTCGCTAGTTACCGGGACTCATCAAAGTTGTTCCTCTGGTAACAACAGTAATATAAGCTTAGAACCGTGCCTATTGACTACTTGCGTTGGAAGTATTAGTGAGCTAAGAGATCTAACTTTAAGAGCTCAACACAAATTTCAGAATACTGCTGTTTCGAATGCCGCTTTATCTGCTTTATTTTATTTTATGAGATGTTCTCAATTGGAACATAGTGAATTTACAGGCCAACAAGCATCGGGAAGTAGTACAAGTGGCCCCAACAATGCACAAAACGTTCAAGAACTGTGTTATGAAAGAGCTTACGTAGTACTACCACCTTTAGTTGAATGGCTTAGGGTAGCGTCTGCCCACGCTGAATATCGTAATGCTATGATGATAGACAAGGATGATATAATGCAGGCAGCTCGGCTTTTATTACCTGGAGTGGATTGTCCTAATAGGCCTGTAAGTCATGACGAAGAATTGCCAACTAAAAAAACTCATTTTTGTTCACATGTGGGGGCCAGCGTTAATGAAGACACATTGGAGTTGGGAAAAAGAGCTACGGTCTTATTATCTTTCAAATTAATGTTAACTGGTAGAGCAGAGCTTTTAGCTCAAGCGTCCAGTTTATTGCCCGCTACCACACGATATGATACATTAAATCATGCCGGAATGACGGCATTAATGATTGCAAGCATAGCAAACGATGAGTTAGCAATACAAGCACTACTGGATGCCGGATGTGATCCAAACATTGAAGTGCCGACTATAGGAAATTCCAATTGTCCGGCCATACATCCCGACACGCAACACTGGACTGCGGTTACTTTCGCAGCAGCAAGAGCTAATTACTCAGCTTTGCGCATGCTCCTTGAAAGGGGAGGCAAAGTTGAAGGTGGAGCTCGTCAAAGTGAAGATAAACATACACTTACACCTCTGCAAGTCGCTTGCGGTATTGGCAATGTCGAAGTGGTGTCTTTATTATTAGCCCACGGTGCTAATGCATTCCTTTCCACGCAACAAAAGGACTCCATTAGCTTTGCAGGATCAGCCCAAAGAGGTTGTTATTGTGCAATATCAGTAGCTGCAGCGCATGGCCAGAGAGCCATACTAAGGAAGCTTTTGTCAACCCCCATGAACCCAGTATCCAAAGACGTATTATCATTGGAGGAAATGTTAGCCGAAGGCGAACCTAATAGCGCTCGCTCAAACGCTATTTCCGATCGTTTGTGCACCACCGATGTAACACCAACTCTTAATAAAACACAAATTAAAAGTTTGCAGGAAGCTATGTACCACAGTGCAGAAAATAACTACTTAGGTAAAACAGAAGGTTAGAATATTTAATCACAAATTTCTTACAGCTATTTACTTTGCCAGATATTACAATCGAGCTGAGAACGCTGGGAGTTCCGTGGAGTCTGCATTGTTGGATGCATGCGTTATCAGCAGCCCATGAATTGCGTTTAGACGCAGTCATAGATCAATTGCTGCAAGATTTTTTGCAAGTGTGCCCAGATGATTATAGTGCTCAGTTCGTTAGCGAGTGTCTACCATTGCTTTTTAATATATTCCGGTACAGTAAGAATGAGGGCACTACATTACTGTTAGCGGATATTTTTGCTACATGCTTTGGTTGGGAACAAATCAAATCTATCAGAGAACTTCTTTTGCAACCGGCAAATAGTTCGCGGATTGATCCAAAATTCGTAAATAACTCCGAACTCAGTGATGTTACTTTCAGGTAAAATGTTATAATGCTAATACTTTCACAGACTCTTTTGAACATAGGCCACTTTTTTTTTATTGCTTCAGGGTTGAAGGAAAAATATTCTACGGTCATAAAATTGTATTAGTTACTGCATCACCGCGTTTCCAAAATATGCTTAGCTGCAAGTTAAGTGAAGGTACCACGCCAACTGTCCAAATCAATGATATACGTTATCCTATCTTTCAACTGGTTATGCAGTATTTATATAGTGGTGGTTGCAGTTCTTTGGAGGTATCTAAGGGAGATGTGCTGGAGCTAATGGCAGCGGCTAGTTTCTTCCAATTAGATGGACTTCTGCGTTATACCGAAGCAAGATGTTCAGAAATGATTGACATTGACAATGTCGTGGCCATGTACATACACGCCAAGGTAGCGAAAATGAATTACAATTGAATGAATACACATCTTTACATTGCACCCTTACTTTATAATCATAGGTTTACAATGCCATCAAATTGCTGGAGTTTTGTCAAGGCTTTCTGCTGCAGAACATGGTCGCATTATTAACTTACGATGATTCTGTGAAACGACTATTGTTCGCGAAGAAAATACCTAACCACGATGTACTATCGGGTCTGTTACAAACTCTTCAACAACGAATTAAAGAACGCAAATCGATAGGAGTGGGTAACCTTCGTCAGCAACTGACTTCACCACCAGCAACGAATGGATTAACCACTTCATCGTTGCAAAACTCCTCGGCATCAAACACTAGCATCGCCAGTAGCTTAGGGGCTCTTAAAAAATGAAACGGTTTTAAATGACACACTGTTATTAAAAGTAAATGTAAAGTATTAGTTATCGAAGTGTAAGTTAGCTTAATGAGAGTCTAGTGCTTACGTTTATTTATTTTCAATCGTTTATTATCATCTATATATAACATTTTCGATTTTTATATTGAAAACAATTGTAATTCCATTTAAAGGACGCCGGTTAAAATGTTAATTAATCGTCGGCAAATTTCCTGCTAGACATTTAAATGTACATGTGCCGTATATAGGTACGTCAGAAAGAGGTCAACTCTAATTTAGTTAATTTTAGAAGAAATAAACAAACAAAAAATAATAAACGTTTCTTGTAATATACTATTTAAACTTCATCGTCATTAATTTCGTCAAAATTATCAGTAGGAGGCGCGGGACGTTCGCTATTCTCTTTAGCAGATACGGAAATTGTTTCAGGTATGTTGCTGCCTATCGGCACAAAACCGCGATTATCCGCCTTGTAGTTAACCATTACTTCTTCGCCATCCACATTAATAAATGAATAGGCTCCACTGATTTCCAAGTAAGCGTCTTTGGTGCCAGGATTTTTCACGACGGCGGTCTCTTCACGAAAAGTGCCATCAGCTCCACGGTAATGGAAACTATACGAACCATCCGGCTTATGTTGTGAATCTGATTCGAGAATTTGAACTACTTCTGGTTCTTTTGTTGGAAGCTTAGCTTTTTTTAAGGCCACATTATCAACGAGTTCCACTAACTCATCGACAGCGCCAGGACTATTTTCGTTCACTGGAGCGGCACATATCACGCTAATACAAATTAGCAAACACAGCTATTAAGAAAATCATTAGGAATCCAAAGTCTCACAATTGGATTGTTATCGAACTACTCACGTATTTCATTCTGTATCAAAATAAGTTTAATCAACAACTTCTCAAAGTCAATTAACGAAACACATTGGTCGATGTTTAGGATTTGGCCATAATTTTTATACTTTTTTTTGCTTCACGTTTTGTTTTTTTATTTATTTTTTTTTTTTCTAAATTTGTAAAAGTTTATTAGCTTTTAACGAAAACTTCGCATGCTTATCAACTTGACAGGTTTTTGGTGGGAACACATCACTTATTTTTAGTGACATTAAGCCGGTTTTCGCTCTCTTTTTGTACAGTATACGTCAAGCTGTACGAGAAGGGATACATAATTAACCCATTGAAAACAGTTTTATTAATTTTAAATAAATAAAGCAAATATTAATTTTTAAAAACATATAAATGAATACCGAATATAGTCAAAATATAATACTTCGTGAAGAGTTCGTTAGCGATCCCTTGTCTTTATAATAGCTATAAGAAACCAATTCCTGAAATTATAAGGAAGATTGAAAAATTTGAATATACAATACGAAATTTTACCCACCACCTCGCCCAGTTTGATGTTTCCTTTGACTTTTACAGTAATTAGGCACACAACAATTATCAACGACACATACGCCACTTAAAAAAGATTTTGAAGTATTTTTAACTTAAACGAGTGTACCTTTTATTCATTCATGTGTGCTTTGCGTTCAATAAAATAAATTGATTTCAATTAAGTCAAAATAGGATATCTGCTATCTTTTAAACAGGCTACAGCAACTAACAATGCGAGTTATTTCTTGAAATCTGTTACAAAGTAAATAATTCTACAAATATCTTCTTACACTACATACACATATATGCGCATTTTATGGCATACAAGTTTCTGTTTCATGTCATTTTCGTTTAAGCAAAAAAATTTACTTATAGTTTGAGAAATTTTTAGTGGCACCAGTATACGTATCACATTATAAGAAGAGAGCACGGCCGATATTAATTAAAGAATGAATGAATGATAAAATTATTCATAATTACAGTTAGATATCCTATATTCTCCATACATTGCTATGATAGAAAGCTTAAGCTGCAGTAACGCAGAATATTGAATTGAATTTTCTTACAGATATTGCCACAGTGTGTAGTTAGGATTCGTGTAATTTCGATTCGACTAAATTTTGAAATGAACTAAAAATTTGACGGAACGATTGATTTTCTTCAAGTACATCTTACTCCTAAGGAAAATATTTGCTATAAAAGAGAGCGCTGCAAGCTTATCATATCCTGAGTATGTGTCTTCGTTGGCCTCACACGAATTCAATAATATATGAAATGCATATTGAACAAAATATATCCGAAAATGAAAAAGAAGATAGACTAATAGTAACAATAATAATAATAATAATAACAAATGAAAAATTGTATTCGGCTGCGACTGAAAATTTTATTTCCACCACACATATCCTAAAAATGGGCCCAGAAAATCTAGAAAACTAAATTTCTATACTCTGTTTATATGGGATGAGCGAGGATGATTTTTCCCGTTTTTGTAGAAGATGGGTAGAAATTTTTATCATGTATCTCTGGTAATTTGCGAATAATTATCATAAAAGGTAGATAATAGAGGCGCTTTGGGCGCATCCTTTGATCGATTTGGGCAACTGTTAGTAGCCACCTTGCGTGCAAGAGCTTCTAATGATCTCGCCAGAATTGGTGGTGATCTCTTCATTTTTGCGAACGGGAGAGTGTTTATTACTGATATTAGACAGAAAGTCAGACGGCGAATGGGCAGATTGTCATGATTAATTCGACGCAGAATTTCATACTATTTTTTCTTTTATTTATTTATGTTTGGTTAAAATCCAGTCACAAAATTATAACTTAGACCAATTTCAAGAATAATTAATAAACAGCATACAATCTTTTATAGGAGGAAAGAATACTGAAACTTGTCACGAAGGAATTAAAAAACTTAATACATTTAGGCATATAAACCCCGCATAACACAAAGCGAACTATTAGCAGGGAGCAACCACATATAGGTTGAAGGATATTTTGGCATTAAATTTTACCGCTATGCAATAGATTGATGAAACGGTCTCATATAAGCATGTGCTCATAAACAAAATAAAACAAACTTTTTTCCACAATTCTTGTGAAGTGCCATCACGTGCATTTGGCTATGTTAAGAGTCATGCCGTTTACTTCCTACCATTTAACCGCTACTGAAAGCAAATTCGACTTGAATGACTCCAAAGGAATAGTCTCAGATGCTCCGCATACATTAGCGTGTGAGTACCATTTATAAATGATGGGGCGTCATCTAGAACAAGTAACAAGTGACTACCCCGGGCAACATCTGGTCTAAAAACAACTAATAATAATAATAACTATAGGAATGATAATAATAGTTACAGTAACACTAATGGCATAACAAGGCACTTCGAATAAATTCACATTAAGATTTGGGAGGTTAAAATTAATAAATCTGATATGCCTTATAATATAGCCGCGAAAGAAAGTCTCAGCATAAGAAAAGCACGCCTGTCTTCATATACCTTCGCATAGGTAGGGATCAAACAAAAATGTATTCTTAGTTCTTACACTTAAAACACTTCTGTCTGAAGAAAACAGGTTCAATTCCCACAATCGATTGTTTTAATTTGACATTATTTATCCATTAAAAGCACAAAATATGACATGCCAAGCATTCGTTAATAATAAAATGCAAATAAATTTCGGGATAAGTCAATTTTATAACTTTTAAAAAATACATGATATCGTCGACAATAACGCTGGCATGCAATTTATTTATTTTATTTACTTACACATGAAACTCAACTAAGGCAAATTAACAGTCGAATTCGATTGACTCTTTTATAAGTAAATCTTATACATATGTCTACCATATTCATTTTAAAATTAACCCATTTCTAGGCGGAAAATATATCTTCACTTGAGGAGTGTGCAAAATAGTTTTAAACGTTTTGTCTTGTTCGCCTTATGATAAATAAGCATTAAGCCTCAAAACTTTCCATTTTTGCACCTAGAGAGTAAGGTGTCTCGTAAAGCAAATGCGGAAAGTTTCAGCCTTCTAACTTGAATAATTTCCGAGTAACGAGCAAAAATCCAAAAATTTTTGTTCAAAAAAACTGAGTTGCGTTCAGTTTACGCTCCATTGCGTGCTTTTGCTCTACATAATTTGGCCCATTTTCAATACCAACCTGCGTGCCGAAGCTTCCAGTGTTTCTACTAAATTTCAAGTCGATATCTTCATTTTTGCGACCAAAAGAATGCCAACAACACACATCATACAGACGCACAGACACACAGAGGAGCGGACATGGCTAAGTCAACTCAAAATTTCACGCTGATTAAGAATGTGTATACTTTATAGGGTCTCTGAACCTTCCTTTTGGGTGTTACATATATTTTGGAAAAAATATATAACTTACAGTGGTGGGTATAAAAAGTAATAATAATAATTAAATAATAATTCATGTATGAATAAAATCGATAGTACTATTAATTAACTTCATTAGGAAGGAGACACCAGGAATAAATCTACGTTTTTCAAGTAACGGTAAGGATAACAGAAGCAACCTATTTTCATAAAGAAGTAGAGACAAACGGGTCCCAACCCAAATTCCTAAGGACAAACAGCAATGATTGCTTATGAATTTTTGATTCAATTGAATCTACATGACCCCCACCAGAGCGCATGTATAGCCTTTTTATAATGTAAGCATCGCTCAGCTCTTTGGACCACCTCTTAATGAAACCTAGCACGGACCTAACGTTACTTAAAGAGAGCTCAATGTGCAAATTAAACCGTAATCATTAGTCGAACAGAACCCCTAAATCGGTGAGTGAATCTACATTTTCTAACTTGTGTGAATCGATGAAATACTCAGTATTGAATGACTTCCTCCATGAGAAAGAAAGCTTTTTGCATTTTTTTGCATGTAATTTCATAATATTTAACGAGCACCATGTCTCCAAATTATTTAAGTCAATTTGAAACTGATACGATTGCGAGGCCAAGGAGAAGGGACAAAACAGTTTAACATCGTCAGCGTACATTAAGACATGACTGGATTTAATCACTGAGAGGAGATCATTAATGTCTGGATTAAATAAAAGAGATCCTAAGTGAAAGCCAAACGTCGCGGGAAATTCATCCGAGATGATGAACTTACACAAAATCCTGAATGATTTGTTATGCAGATGAAAGCTTATCCATTTCACTAAATACAAAAGAAAACCAGAGGCCTGGAGTTTGAAGGTCAATCGGTTATCGTTAACTGAGTCAAACGCTTCACTAAAATTGGTATGTACGACATGTGCGTGACAGCCACTAGAAAAAGTGTTGAAAGCAGGATAAGTAAACTCTAAAAGATTCATAACAGTTGATCTTCCTTCCAGAAGGTCATGCTGGAGTGGAGAAATATAAGATTTAAAAGCAAAAGCTAAATGCTGAGTAACAATTCGATCAATCAATTTAGTAGAACACTCAGCTTGGCGATGCCTCTGTAGTTCCCAACGTGATGTCTATTTCCACATATGTGAATTGTAATGAGGAAAATACTCTTCCAACAGAAAGGAAATACGCCTGGTTTCAAGTACTGATTAAAAATCATTGAAATAACTTAGCTCTGTAGAGCTAAGTGGTGGTTTTAAGTATACATGATGGGATCCCATCAGGTCCAGACGCCGAACTATATTTTAGAGACCTTAAGCCATCCAAAACATCATTTTCTGTAATGACCGAGTTGGGAATCGAAACCAAACTAAATGTCGGAAAAATCGGAATCAGCCACTGAAAACTTTCGTCGGAAGTATTTAGCAAAAAGATTCGAGGTTTCAATATCATTAGAGGACACAGAGCCATTGAAAGAAACATACGAGAGGTATATGGAGATTTTTCTTTTGGAGTTGATACACCTAAAAAAGATAACAACCAGTGAGAATTTTATCAACTGAATGTATCTGCAATAACATTGGTGGTTGAAGTAAATAAATCTATACCTTGATGCAGGCAAGTCGTAAAAAGTCGTGGGCAGAACCATTTTCCAGAAATTTTTTGAAAAGTATGTTCTTTCTATTGTTGTAATATTTAATTGCCTCGTTAAATCATGGCGGGCACCTGGTTCGAGGGCGAGGTTGTTTGATCGAAACGGATAGAGAAATAGCTAGATTTAACATATTATAGACCGTAAGATTTCAATGTTTCCAACAGAGAAATTAAGCATAATGTGTGAAAGATGAGGGTTAAGCAGTAAAATTTTACTTTTGTTAAAATCATAATATTTGTTGTAGGAAGTTGGATTTGGCACGTTGAAGCAGTTCAAGGGACCACCATGCGTGTAAAGAAAGGATATACAAATTGCTGGATGATACAGATCCTCAGGTAAGGTAAAAGGTGGACAGCAATTTACAACCATCTCCGAGAAATTGACAAAGCAAGCACCTAGCAGTCTGCCATTGCAATTAGGACTACAGTTATATTGAAGTAAATTAAGGTCAAATAATTCATTGAAAGACCGTACAGCCAAGATTATCACTATAACACCAAGTGGCAAAATGAAGTTCCGCAACACCATGACTATATGAGTAGATTTAGACTTTTCGACCTCATCACAAATTAGGGCAGCAAGTTTCTTATAGATAGAGATGATATTCGCAATTGGGGGGCTATAGGAGCAAGTTACGGATAACTGTTTATTGGCAATTATCGTCAGAATGGCAATAAATTCATCGTCGGGAGAAGTAAGAATTCAATGCAATGAATTCAACTATTTCTGACTACCCATCTCTGATGCATGAACTCATCTTTTCCATATGCTTCGATATGCTTCCCTAGGCCAATGGCGATTACAAAAGGAAGGACAAGCTTGATCCCCTTTTCAATTCTTTGATACGGTAAGAACAAGTAAGAACAACAAGCAAGAGGTAAAGAGTGCAGGTCATGTTGGACACAGCTGACTTGCGTGAAAACGGCTACACAAAATAATCAATAAGAAAACACGTACAATATATGAAAGCAATATATGCAAAGCAATATATTTTCTATTCTTTTTACTTTTCCTGTTCACTTCTCTTATTTTATTGTTGTTTATAAAAATCGAGCCGGGCTATTTTTACTGCAACTTAATGTATACATTAAATGAAATATTTACGGAAACGAACAAAATACAATTTTTAAATATGTTACCAAGGCTCATGCAAATGAACATATTCCAGAACATATTTCATTGTATGTTCGTATGTACTTAACAATAAAATCGGTGGAATATGATTTAGCAGATGTCTTATAAACACAAGTATATAGGCGTAGCAAGCGCTTAGTTGCCTTTCCGTATATACTTTGCTTTCTCATTTCTCTTTCTATGTACACATGTATATATATATATATATATGTACATATATAAAGAAGGGGAAACATTGTTATTGTTTTTTTTTGTTCTATTTTTGCTCTTAGAAAATAACGGAATATTTTATGTTTCCTGTTTACATGCAAGTATGTACATACATACATGCGTAGATAAAACAAAATTTGTATAAACATGAAAAGATTTCACGAAGATGCTCAGTTCTGAAACTTTGTAATCGCCATTTGACCCGCATCGGAGGGAAAGAACGCGAAAATCTTTCTACAGATGATGTATAGAACTTTGACGTCAATAATATTTTTTTTTTTGAATATTATACACAAAGTACGCTGAGCTATTGATTTATTTTCAATTGAAATTTCAATGATTTGTAAATTATTCCTCGCCTGACAGAGCTTCGAATACTAGTTCTTTTCAATGATACAATGAAATGATATCACCATAATATACGATAACGATGTATCTTCCTATATTACCCGAGGTCTAAGATTTCCAAAACGTAACCTAACGTAACGGCTTATTTATCTTCTCACAGTCACACGAGGCTTTTCAATAAAAATAACGTAATTTCTTCTTGTCATAGTTGCCATAGTTTAAATAAAAAGATCGTTCTCCGTTTTCGCAAACACATATATGACTCAATAGCGTTAAGAAGTTATTCAAAAATGTTATCGTAAAAATCGTTCTTATTTTGTATGTTTTCGTAAATTTTGCTATGAGAACCGTCTCTTCCATCCCGGTAACTTGTTTGAAAAGATCTACTGATCGCCGTATTAATCAACTCTTTTAAGACCTAAGTTGAAAAACATTGATCTACAACGTGTAGTTTCAATAAAACAGGGACACGTGCGACACCGCCTCTCAAGATGCAACTATTTTAAGAGTTTCCAACATGGAATGTTTTTGATCTTTACTTCTTATTACGTCATTTAAAGCCGCTGTCGTAAGTAGAGCGCTCGAACGTTGAGTTCATCAAGTTCGTCCCTACAAGAAATGTCAGGTTGGCCTTTGGGATGACGTTTTCTCTAGAATTTATTTGCATCGAATTGAAGATATAATTGAAGATAAAACTTTTTTTCTTCTAATGAATTTTTTCAATGGTCGTCGTTTTTCTTCTTTTTTTTGCTCTTTAAATCGCTCTTCAAAACGACAAGAGAATTATTAATTATTAAGTAAAATAAGTATATATATATGTACATAGGGATATGCGTACGCAGATGCGTAAATGAACTCATTTACAAAATTTTGGAATTCCGTATAATTGAATTTAAAAATAGCGTGAGACGTCTTGAAGTGTAACCACAGGCGAAATGCACTCAATTTAAAACAAATCACGCAGGTGGATTACAAAGCGTTGTGTGCTGCAACTAGTTCGACTCAAGTTATGCCAAAACTGGACACTTGAAAGTGTAAATCCACCCTCGTCAGCGCCTAAATGGGTTATGCCGCAATAATATGGGTGCACAGTAACTTCTGACTTCTGATAACTTCTGATAACTTTGAAGGAGTTTGAAAATTGCACCAGCCTGCAAGCAGTTGCAGCCGTGCTGGCAGACAAATTACCAACGAAAACAACGCCATCTATGCTTTCACACTTACCACCTGTCGCAAAATCATGTTGGGGTTGCAATGTTGAAGGCAAAATCATTTGAAAGGGCAATGGCCCTACATGTACATGTTAGTCCCAAATATTGTAAGATGTTCGTAACGAAGATAAACGCGCAGGTTCGAAGCGCTTACTTGAGTAAATTCGAAAAACAACTTATGCAGATCGCTGGTAGGTAAATTAAGACAAAATGGAAAGGAATGATGTTGAACAATGTATCAGGCTGGAGGTAATGAACAATCCACTTAGGAAACAAGACATAAACCTAGACGAGCGTGGACTGCGTACTCAAGTGTGGCCAAAATACGCTTCAAAATCTATAATAAACCTAACTTGAGTTTCAACGGTTATAAATTCTTTCCTTCGCAATTCAATCCACAATCGTATAAGTTATTTATCCGCAAATAATCTCGTAGAGAAAACTTTTTACAGCTTCTTGGCCAGTATTGCAAAATATAGTCGGCGGACTGAGACATACAGCAAAACATGACATGTTAGCGTAGAGTAAGTAGAGGAAGGTTTTAATACAGAGCAGTACGAACTTGACGAAGATAAGTTGCCGTTCGATGAAGTAACCACTGAGGTTGGCTTTTTTATTATGGCTTATTCTTCTCTTAGTTCTTCTTTCATCTCAATTCAAAGAAAGACATTACCCAACCCCGTTCACAAGACTTACGACTTCCAGACATATACACATTCGTATTGTAAGTGTATGATAAAAAAAAAAGTTAAAGAAAAGAAAAAACTTTTGCACTCAACACTTTTGCTTACAAAAAAAAAATTTAATTTCGAAACTTTATGTCTTAAAGCCGTGGTTGTCTTTTGCCATTTTGATACAGATACTCCCCAATCAACCGCAGCATATAGGTGGGAGTTTTTATTGTTGCATCTGTCGTAGTTTACGAGCAACGAGCAAATTACCTAATTTTTTTTTTTTTTTTTTTTTAAACGGACGCGTCGTACTGCAGGCGTGCTCTTCTACTGACTTCACCTATTTTTAATGCCACGCATTGTTGCCACATTTGAACTACATCCTAATTTTTGTGATTAAAAGAATTAGAGTTAGACGAGCACACATGCACAAACATGCCTAAATCAACCTAGAATTTGATATTGATCAGGAATAAACATATACGTTCAATGGGGCTTTACACCTCCCTTGTCGTGTTGCAAACGTTTTGATAAAATCAATAAACTCCCATTCTTCGGCGGTCGGTATAAAAGCGAAAACTTTACGATGTGCATCTAAATCCTTTTCATGGCGAGAAAAATCTCTCTATTTGCTACTTTTAATTTTTTTGCATTGCCGATGACTTACTAGCAAAACAAAGGGGTATTAATTTAAATATTCAACACTCAAATCATACTCAAATATCATATAAAAAATTGCAATCAAAGTAGGAGCGCGAGAATGAAAATGAGAAAATCAAAAGAAAAATTCTGTATTCAAAAGCAATAATAATAAAAACTTTCATATATTTTCCTTTTGTTTTTTCGAATATTGAAAATTATTGAAAATTAACAAACAAATAAAAAAGAAAAACGTACTGAATTCAAACGGAAAGTTAATCCGTTTATATAAAATAAAGCAGAACAAAAATTTTTAATATAAAAGCACAGGCATATATATATACATATATGGCTCTGTTATGCGTATGCTTGTACGGCAAACACACATGTTCAGTAATAGCCCAAACAATTCGTATAAAGCAACTAATTGGCACTTGACCAAAAGTTTTGCTTTTGCATATGGAACACAAGCAGAAAAAGCGACGTAAGTATTGATACGCATAAACTACGTATCTGCATTATAATTACCATATTTTCATAATTATACACAGAAAAAGGCCAATTTCTTATATATGTTCGGGTTCTAATAACCATCTGTGGTTTCGCTTTGAATATTTCCCATGAAAATATTAGCAAAATATTATTTCGGTAATTTTTCTTATTTTTTTTTTTATGTTCAGAAGAGATTACACTCGCGTCTAAAGTGTTTAGCATATCTTGCCTTATTTGCGGGCATTCTCTATATACCGCAGTATACCGCACCGGGGTCTATCGCTGTATTTGTGGTCTTGAACTTTTCAATTCACTCGTACGCTTTACTTGGGTGATCTTCATCGTTATGTCACATTTACTTTCTTCTCAAAATATTGTTTCGGTTTATTTTTCGTTTTTTATATTTAAGTTTCCGTTATGGATTTATTTTTTATTTAGATCGTTGTGTTCCTTCTTCCTATCAATATCAAAACGAAAGCTATTTAGCTTGAACAGGTGAACTCTGACGAGCGCATATACTTCGATTGGTTTTAGGTTTTTCTAAATCAGTTCAGTATCAGTTTAATTCAGTATTTAAATTACTTCACTCTTTCGCACAAAAAAGAAAAACAAAAGAAAATTCTTTCATTTGTAAACTCAAAAATTTTATTTATGTGAGAATCGTTGAATTTTGATTTACATTCTCGTCCTATTAGAAAGCGATTGGACTGTTTGAGTTTTAACTCTCTCTTCGGTAATTCGACATAACAGGCATGCATATGCTAAGCTCACCTGCAATCACCTGAATTTTCAGCTTTTACACTTTGATCGCGATTGGTTAGGCGAAAAAAGAGTCCAATGTAATTTTTGGATATTCGAAGATATTCACTTCGTTGAAAAAGTTTCCAGTTTATACGTCTTTTTCCCTCTCCTGTCGACGCAAAATTAAGCGGCAGTAAGCGGAAAAAGACAAATCAACTAGAACTTAACGATCATTGCCGTCGGAAAAGGCTGCAAAATATTACGAAAAAAATCATTATTTTCATGTACACTCAGTGCTTAAAGCGATGAACGTCGATTGAAAACAAAGCCTTCGAATACATCGTATTATAGCTAATTCACTTTAAAAACTTTTTAAATTTCATTCATGTTCACCACCGGAGAATGAAACTGTATCAATTTTTCCATGTTATTTGTAACGCAAGAAAAAGCCTCCAAGCGTAAGTGTTGGGGTCTTTTAGCGGAGCGGAGGGACGACTTAATTTTTGTCAATTTTCTTCTGTGATCATTGATAGGAGATGCAATGGTTGAAGAAGCTGATGATGACACGTATTTATCAATTATCCTCTATTTCTAGGAAGTAGGCGTGCTGCTGATCACGCCTCTTTCGGAACAAATTGAAATAATTGCACATTGTCGACGTGAATTGTAACGACATGCCGCAATATTGCGCGTAGGGAGTGAAAGGGTTCATCTAGTAGTAAAAAAGTTCGGCAAGTGGCTCGCAAAACGAAATATCTGTTAATCGATTCGCAAAAATTGTCAAATTTATGAAAAGATTAGCTTTCCACTAAGTGCCAATAACAAGAAAACAATCGCAATGAGTTGATAAAGTTTGGCCATTCAACTCGACATTCGACGTCTATTTCAGAAAACAAGCATAAATACGTTACAAACGGCATAATGAACCCAGTGTATGCATTAGTTTAGACAAAGAGTTTGAAGGGACTATGGCAAAAAAAAATCGCGATCCGCACAATAAAATAAAAAGGTATGATGCGAATACGCTTAGTTAAGATAATGTTTTTCATGCAAATTCATTCATTAAGATATTTGGCGCCAAATGTGATTAGAGATATTTTGTGATCATCGCACATACGTATCTATGTATCTATGTTTACACATATGTATGCGTTCTGCTTGACTACACTTGGCAGCATTTCATCATGATCATCATTATCATCGTCGTCAGAGAACGGAAAATTTCTTATCAATGAAAATCTGCACGCACACAAGCACAAACAAAATTCATACCGCAATTTATGTACATACATGTGTATGCATATATGTATTCTAAGTTGTTTGTGAAGTTATATTTTCCACATAATATTTATGAACATATATTCATATATATATATATATATAATTTCCTTCCTAGTTGAAATGAAAACAAATTTTTTTATTCAGTCATTGGCTGAATTTCATAAGTTTCGCTTTAGTTTTGGAATACAACTTGATATTGTTATTCTAATACATAATAATACATTCGACGACAAATAGGATCGAGGTTGTTTAGAGACGCTATTCAAAGAATTATTTTAAACTACATCTACAAGTTGGGATCTAAAATTAATATTAGATATATTGGATTAGAGGATTTCGTGTCATTCAACATATATATGATAATGAATGAAACATCACGGATTACTGTTGAAATTTTCCGTACTTTTTTTAACTCTTTCAACCTGAATATTCGCTACACTTGAGGTTTAGCAGTGTTAAGAGAGTACATCGTTTTTTCTCTACATTAGAAGACCGGAATAAATCGTTGAAGGTAACAAAAAGCTTAAATAGTTCTTCGATGCGTGCCTAAGTACTCAGCACATCGAAGGCCGGAATCCTGATACTTCATCTTCACCTTCAGTTCTTAACATCTAGAATCTAGAACGTATCGACGACTTAACCAACTTCACTTATATCCTTAATTAGCATCAAATTGTAAATCAATTCAAAATCAAAATTGATATATGAATTTTTAATTGACGGACAAATCTTAAGTGTGAAATAGGGCGTGATTTGCTCACTGTATTTATGTATAATACCAATGTAATGTAATGTAAATGACAATACAAATGTAATTTATAACTTCTAATAGATGCTCATCCATAAAATAACAAAAAAAAAAAGTTGTCTAATATTTACGAATAACATATAAAGGATATCATTAACTGTAGTCGTTTTTATGTGAAGCTACGTAATTATTGCCCGAAAGGCATAAAAATTTCTTAACTTCGAAACCGTTTACTATTTATAACGTAAAGATCATAATGAATGCAAATATTTCAAATATTTTGATTACTGGTCTTCAATTGGTTCGGAGGTGGCTTTCCTTTCTGCAAGAACATGTAAAAAGGCTCGACAAGTATTTTGCGAACATTGCCGCAACGAAATCTCCAATCTAAGATGAAGACGCAAAGAAATGAAGAATTTAATTTTAATTCATCTATATATAGAAAGTTTCTCTCATTTTTGTATTTTTGTTTTTGTTTTTGTTTTTTTGTTTGCATACACAAATGGGATAAAATATTTACTTTTTCTTCTCATTTCAAGGTTAAAATATTACTGAAATGTGTTCTTGTTCTTTTCAATTCATCATAAGTTAAAAAATTTTAAAGAAACAATAAACGCTTTTTATCTACACGACTGCCATTGTTGCTGCACCTGCTGTTTGAAGCATAAGAGACACAACGTATATGCAGCCACGGCAAGTTTGGCTTCGAATTTGGCTTGAAATGTTTTAGACAACTGAACAAATCTACCCATTTAAACGTAATTCAATGTCAGGGCTAATGGTGTTGGCGGGATTAAGGCAATTATTATTAATTCGTTTGTAACACCCAGATATTTTGCGCTTCTCATCGCAAAATCAGAAATATTTTTTGAAGAGCACGAACTTCATTATCCTGTATAAGGTTTGAGCGTTATCCTTATTAGGAGATGTCTGTCCAGTGTAAAAGGTGCCGATTGGCCCTCTGACAAGTTAACAGTTAGCAAAAAATAATTAAGAATGTCCGACCAAAGCTTTCTTATTTATTTTATTATATTTCGCATATTTGCTAAAATGTAAAAATAAAAGGCTACGCAAACATATACACGTGCGCGCGGGAACAAATATATACATCCATTTTTATATCATATATATATCTCACAACAATTGAACAAATTTTTATTTAATTTCTTGAAAAATCTTTAAATTACGCCACCAATTATTCAATTAGTCAAAGTTCGCATACGTACGCACTTCTATGAGACAGTAAGTGCGTTTTTGCAACGAAAAATTGAAAGAAAAAAATCTTAATAATTTTACTGAACCATGTGCGACAATTTGTAAAAATCTGTAACAGCAATTAATTGTTGTTGGCCAAATTACAAGCAAGTCGTGTGGAACTATGCAACAACGAATGAAAACTTGCTCAGCGAAGACGTCACAACATGTTTCCCAGCCGTTTCATATTCAAACAGAGATATATGCACATATGCTTTTGTAAAGATCTTTTCAGATATATATATATATATATATATATGTATACATGCACGCACATACATGTTTTATTTTAAACTGATTTTGACTCAAACAAAAACAACGGCAAAAGCATTGTTGTTCAATAGATATAATGATAAAAAGTCGAATTTTTGCGAATACTTTGTAAAAAGTTTCCTGCCTCCTGCCAACTGAAGAATACTTACTCATTACAAAATGGAAAAATGAAAAAAATGGAGAAGAAAACATTTTCTGCACAGTCTGCCTGCACATATGTGTATGGATGTGTGTAAATATAACGTGTGAAGCGTGTATAGTATATGAGAAAATTAAGAGAAAAAAAAAATAGTTTCGATTGCAATATTGAATATATAGATAGATAGATAGATAGATAGATAGATAGATAGATAGATACTATCAACGATCGAATGACAGGTGAGCGAACACTTATATCAACTCAGAAACGTCTCGCTCATATATAGTTTATAGAGACAAGGTAATGAGTATTGTAAGTGTGCTTACTTATGTGTTAGAAGGGACATGACCACACATTAATATTTACCTATGAATAATAAAATTCAAATTCAATCAATATTTTTGGCTGTCTCTTTTTTCAAATTTTTTCTCAAAACTCGACTTAGGTGGATTGCTTAGAAAGCATTGCTATCTTCAAGTTCTTACAATTTGACAATGCATTCCTAACAATGTAGGATGTGACGTCCAAAAGAAAGCTTCAAAGACCCTATAAAATATATATAATACTCTTGATCAGCGCATGCGTACTGGTTTTTTGATTACATTTATAGTTGTCTTTGGACCTATTAAAAACCATTTGCCCAATACGCTATTCCAGACATAACTAAAGAGATTATAATTCACTAAAAAAAATTACAATTAAGTACAAGTAAGAAAGCTATAGTCGGCTAGGGCCGAATCTTGATTATCCACCGCCATCGAAATCTTTGGCGCCTCATGCTTTTATTCAAAAAAAAGTGAAGGAGGTAAATTTTATCTTTCGCCTTTCACGTCACTAAAGAAGTTAAGAAAAATTATTCTACCACGTCGTCACATCCACCATAAATAATTGACACGTCCACCATAAATAGTTGAGCAGTGTACTAAATAGTTTTAAACGTTCTGTCTTCTTTACTTCTATGATTAATGACCATGAAGCTTCCAAAAAGTGAGGAAAAGAAAAGTAAATCACTTGTAGCTTTGTGTGGGCATAACAGATCCTTTCCATCTTTGCACATACACAGTGGAGTTTTTTGAAAAGTAAATGTGAAAAATTTCAGCCTTCTACCTTTGGTAATATGTGAGCACTTAGCAAAAATCCAAAAATTTTTGTTTAAAGAAAGAGGTTTGCGTTCACTTTGCGCTTCTGCGGACTTGTACTCTGACCAATGCGGCCCATTTTCAATACCAACCAACCCCCGTACAATGTTCTACCAAATTTGAAATCGATGTCTTCGTTTTTGCAGCCAGGAACATGTCAAGAACACACGCTATACAGGCACATGAACGGACAGACATGGCTTCATCATTTTAGAATTTCATGCTGATCAAGAATATATATGTATATATATTGTTAGCAGGGCATAAAACTTCCTTTTGGATCTTGCAAACATTATGGCAAAATGAGTATGCCCCCCATCCCTCAATGGTAGATATGAAAAAATAATTCTGTTTTTTGTATTTAATTCAAATCTTGCGTAAATTCTGAGACACCCTATAATATAAAGTACAATGTTTTAATAATGCCTGGCAGTTGTTTAAATCGCTAAGAAAAGTTTAAGACTAACACTAGGATCCGTTAAATGTCATCAACAGAACTAAATACTTTTTATCACTCCCATTTATGGATAATTTAGAAAGAGCGAGATGCCACCTATTCGCCGACGACCCTAATTAATGCATTTTAAATTAATACGGATCTTATATGTTTGTTTAAAGTAGTGAGTGAATCGCTGCAAAACAATATTTTGTATTGTTAAAGGAGTGGAAGCAACTAGCGTTACGTCTTTCGTTGATCTCTTGTGGGTAAACCGATATTTACGTGTATTTACTTCATACCTAAATAACTGCCCTCTTATGTTAGTTTAGCTGCAAATTTATATATATAATAATGTTCACGACATATTGCAGCTTTTTATGCTGTTTTAAAAAGCATTAGTAAACAGATATATAAATATATGTATATAAAAAACAAGACCAGCTTTAAACACTTTCTTCTATGTGATCATGTACTTAAGAAAGCCGTTTTGATTGCTGGCTTACACTACACAAATACTTACAAAACGGCAAACACGCTCCAAAATCACCTTACATTGTATTATGTTTGTGCTTGCGTGTGCTCGTGTGTATAGGTGCATGCGTGTGTGTGTGTGTGTGTGTGTGTGTTTGTGTGTGTGTGTATGTGTGTGTGTGTGTCAGTGTTTATTTGTATATATGCGTGTATATACATATATATATATATATATGTATGTATATATATATATATATATATATATATATATGTGAAAACGTTTTATTTTTCAATTCATTTTAGATCATAAAAGTAAAGAAAACTATATTTCACAATAATTTTTAAGTAAAGTAATTGCTTACTAAGTGTATATGTATATATATTTATATGTACGCATATTACACATATTTATATATGTATATATATATTTAAATGTATACATATATATGCGTTGTATGCATTTAAATAAAAATAGAATTTTATAAATTCTTTGAGTTTTTTTTTCCAAAATTGTTCGATTTTTCTTTTTTACATTAGCACAAAATGGACAAAAAGAAAAAACAAGAAAATAGAAGTAAAGTATAAAACTTGTTGTGTGTTCTAGTGAACGCGTCGCGACGCACTGCACCCACACTCCAAAATATTAAAATAGAAAAGCCAAATAGCCGCGGAATCATCTTTTAGCTGTTTTTGTTTCAGCATAGAAAAAAGCACACCAGTAAAAGCAGAAAATTTTCAAAATATACAGAATTATTTTCAATATTCTTCATAAGAAATTGAAAAAGAGTAAACGAGACAGTCTGCTTGCAAGGGTAAGATAGGAGAGTGAGCGAAGTGAATAAAAAGCACACAGCACTATCTAATAGTTATGCGCAGGATCCATTAGATCTTGTTAGATGTTTCAGCATTCCAACCAAATGTACTCCCCACTCATCCGCTTCCTAATATAAAATTAATATGCTGACAGGCGAGTGGAAAGAAGCAATGCGGTAAATCTCATGGAGAAATTATTAACATACTTTCATACGTCCACGTTATATATATATATATATATATATATATATATATATATATA